>MU185413.1:0-33270 GCA_016904865.1 Pissodes strobi | reverse complement strand
ATTAGGCATTAAAACAAAAAGTATTAAACACTTAGCTTTCCCTGAAGTTTCACTGTCAAGTGAACACGGACGACTTGTTCCGGAACCAAGCTGGGTGTACGAACCTCCGACACCCAACACGTCTAGCTGGTCGAATGGACTATCCGATTACGCCGGGTAAGTGGTCTACTAAGTTCCAACTGTTCTAACCATAGGAAAGAACTACAGCATCTCAAGCAGGTGGGTGGACTACCAAGTTCCCGCCTGGTGGGAGGACCCTAGGAATGGATACATTCCCTAGTAACGAGTCAAAATAATATGTGAATCGATTGATTTTATATACTCTCCTTTCAAAAGAATAATTTAGCAGAGTTTCAAATTTCGAATTAAAGAGACGGAGCTTTCCCCTTTTTATTTTAAATCAGATTTCAAAAATGAACCAAAAGTTTAAAAAGAAACAAAGAATAAATGAGAAACAGAGCATCACCGTAATAATATTTTAGAGAAATCGAAATATTACAACTATAACTTAATATTAGTTATGCAGAACACAAAAAAAAGGTTCAGTTCGCCCAAGGGAAGCCGACATCATCAGTTAAAAATAACATCACAGCCTTTTAGAAAGAGGAAATAAGCAGTCCAAGAATTTGGACCGAGTTTGGCACAGCAAAATAAATGTACATAATCGTTGAATGCGGTAAATAACAGCAATAGTACAAAAAAAAGATAAATGAATGTAATTAAATAGATTGTTCCTAGTCTGGTACAGATAATATTCATACAATATTGATAAAAGAGTTCAAGTATAATCGAAATAGTGAACAAAAGGCACTAAAATAAACTTTAATGAAAAATCATTCTAAACGAATTTGACAAATAAATGGCCTGAATGAGCTTCCAAAATTATTATCAAATTTTAAGCATTGAATTCTTATAATGAATTTTAATAATTCAAGAGAAAAGTTCAAGTACGGTCCACATAACGAACCAAAAGCACTAAAATATACTTAAATGAAAACATCGTACTAGACGAATTTGACAAATAAATGATCATGAAATTTGAGCCTAAAGTCTGTGTTATAAACGCTATATAGATATCGGGATTATTATTCTAAGCTCTTCGATTTTGGCGCGTATGCCATTGCAATTCCAGCTAATTACTTTAATTATTGACGTTGCTACATTTATATGCAATACCTATTAAAGTCTTTTGAAAAGAATTTCAGAGCAACCTGAAGGATTTCATATTTGTTTCTCTGGCAGGATTCGAGCAAGTTGGCGTAAACTTTCAAGGCTCTAATTAATTCACTCAGATTAACTGATTCCTGAAACGGCATTACGTAAATTATTAAGGCTATTTAATTGATTAGATGTTAGAGATTGAAGTTGAGTTGGATTGTATAGGTGAAAAGCAATTTGGTTGCTATCAATGCTACTACTAATCTTTGGGACGTTGTTATCTTTGTGGGTTAGTTTAGGTATACCTGCGTTGGTTGAAGGCTGTAAAATTGTATGCATACTGCCTTGCTGTTTTTCTGTGGAGTCTCTTCCATTGCTTTTCTGTCAGCTAGAGCGGACAGGGGGTGGTGCTGGTTTATTTATATGTTCTATTTACTGTTTGTTGCTAAGGGGTTGAATTTTTTGGGGATTGTATTGGGAAACAAGACATTCGGTGCTGTGCTGTGCTTATAGCCCTGTCATTACCGCGACAACTACTGCATTTGATCACGTCACTCTGACACTCCGTTATCTAGTGTTTTCCTGCACATTTGAAACAGACCCTTTTTTATACTCCGTTTAAAAGAAGTGTTACGATAAGGAGTTACATTGATCTTGGTTTTTGTCTTACGTAGGGAGTCGATGAAGTACATTGTTGCGGGTAGATTTCTGTGACACTAGTTACTTAATTTAGCGTTTATAGCGTATCCATAATCTGTTCGGGAGCTGTTGTGTCATACAGCTTCTGCTTTTTGTGTAGATCGGTGATTCATCAGTGCTAGGTACCGCTTTTATCGTTTTCTTTGTATTTATGCAGTCAATACAAGCTTCGGCTATCTTTTTGGATTTGAAGACTATAATGTGTTCTTTAGGTAAATGAATTGAAAATGAAAATTTTTATTGATTTGCACACGGATTTTCTTCGTGAGTTTCGTGCATGTTGATATTTTAGCGCAAAAGTAATTAAAGCACACGACTTGTTCTTACAAAATTACCATGGCTTTATTTTTTTTGAATAACATATACATGCTAAATTCCATCCTGGTGTACTTATAGATTAGTCGTCAACTGTGATTTACGCCATTAGCGCCGTGACATCAGTATAGTGCACCTTTCGGTATAATCTCCAGTAAACTCGGTGTTTTCAAATAATTTTCTCGAGAATTTGATTTTACCAAATACTATATGGGCATTATAACTATGGAGTCAAGATTGCAGCGGTTTTGCAAAAACGTTGTGGGTCTTCACTTATTCGTTATTCTGTCCTGAACTTCACGTGTGAAAAATTTAAATTATTTATACTGAATCATTAGTGTAAATATTATCTATTCTTGGAAGCCACAATTTCTCTTTAGGAAAACAATATAGAGAAGCAGGGTTAGGTATAAACCTCCATTGTGAATTAATTTGTGTTGGCCAAAGTTTCTGCTTGCTAGTTAGTTTGAAGTAGAATTTCTTGTATAAATCAGTTCTGTGCAACATACATTTTCGAGGCTATAAATGCCACATAAACAATTAAGCAAGTACACTAAAACGTCAATGTTATTACAGTTTAGAAACTTAACGCACAAATGTAAGTCACGCGAAATACTAATCAATTTACCATTTCCTAATTTTATTTTATAGCAAATTTTGCAATCTGATGAATGAAAGTGTAGTCGATTGTAGGATCAAAAACAGATAATTGTAACACACGAAAAATAGGTTAACAGCCGGTTATAAATATCACAGAAACGGTTAAGTAAGGACCGGAAACAAGATATTTAAGCTGTCTAGTCCAGAAAGTTTCATAGATTTAGAACTTTCGGAAAATGTTACAAGTATTTATTTTGTTTTAATGCTTAGAGTACCGAAATGTTTTATGAGAGTAAGCACGACGCATTACTTTTATAAATGAGGTGTGAATTTAAACGAAAGAGAAGTTGAGCAAAGAAACGTTTCTCTATCCCTTAAAGTGGTCATTTTTATTGCGCTTTTTTCTTCTGTCTGCTTGTGCAAGCACATTAATTTGCAGCTTTGTGTGTCCATCACTTTTATAAATGGATGCGCATTTTTATGTACGTAACTAAATTTAAATTGTCTTAAGCAAGTTACCTATCAATCTATACTGTTAAAATTTCTGGTGACAGCGGTAAAAAGTCTAGAGCAAATTAAATAAAAAAAACTATCTAAATGTGTACAGGTATCAAAAATGTACTGTTGTATGCCTTCTGATGACACCGTAGAGTATTCTGTTCGTGCTTCTTAGCACGGGTAGTTCTTGGAGGGATGAAATGTACAAGTCGATATATTCAGCGAGAAAACTGTTACATACCGAAGCTTTAACTGCGTTTTTTTACTAATATTTAATCTTATAAGTACATGCCTAAATTAGTAGCATTTCTAATTGCGAACATCAGAGATGCTTTCTCGATTTATACTGTCCAAAGACTGTGTGTTCGGAATCCACCTGAAGTAAAAAGAGAACGTCTTTGTAATTTCGTATCTTATTCTAAGGAAAGTTCCCTTAATAGTTGAAGCATGATCAAAAAGGTACTGTTGGTTTATTAGCTTGACTATTCTGAACTTGTTTGCGTGTTAGGTTTTATTAGTTTATTAATTAGGATGAATATAATAAGCGCAATGGGTTTATTGTGATGTTTTCCATGTAAAGGTTAGGTAGATATCTAAGTGTGCCTCAAAAATGGCGTTGAAATCTCGACAAACAATCAGAGTATACCAGTGCAAATTCACCCTTAAGCATAGAGTTGAAGTTGCACTTACAATGCCATAGAGGTGCGATCTTTTCTCAGACAAATGTAGCAATAATGGAATGGAATTTAGGCTTGCTATAGAGTTCAATAACACTCAACTAAAGAAAACAAGAAATATTGCATGATGGCTCCTCCCAGATCAAAAATACTCCGGAGGTAAAATAGCCTCCGATTCGGATCTCCGGAAGGAGGCTGACCTGGGGGACCATCAGGCCTGAACTTCTCCAAGACAGAAAATAGACTATCGCCCAGAAAATGGACTTCGGCAACATAAGAGGCATCAACACAAATATTCACTCGGTCCACCAGCACCTGACATCAACTAAGCATCATATTATAGCTCTATCAGAAACAAAAGTGAAATGAAGCACACACTTGTTCACTTGAATATACCCGGATATGACCTTTACTGCCGATTTTGCCATAACTTTGGATTAGCTGTTTTTATACGAGACGATTAATGTTGTCAACGAGAAGAAACATATGAACCTAAGGACTTCGATATCATGTGGTTCAAATTAAGCACAGATCAAGAAACCAAATTCATTTTTGCTTGTATAGACCACCTAGCGAATAGCAATATATACGGCCTTTCTCAAATCTTGACAATCAAATTGATTTTTTCTAAATTAACTATCCAACATCAGAAATTGTCATAGTAGAAGATTTCGACGTACATAGCATCTACTGGGTGAAACACTCCAATAAAAACGACGATGCTGGACGAGAACCGAAACTTTGCTATCACTGGCTCAGCTGGTTGACGAACCTGCCAAGACCCCTGGGCGTCAAAAAGACTTTGCTATCCCCCTAGATCTATTCTTAACAACTAATCCTGACCTTTATACTGTAACTCTTCAACCTCCTTTGAGCTCATCAGACTACGATCTTATCTCCGCAATCTGTGAACTTGCTATGAAAACAATTTAGCAAAACACATCTGCAAAGTGGCGTGATCTTCGCGAGTTTCATCTTTCTTTTCTTTGGAAAGATTTGCGCTTTAGGAATCAAAACACCTGTGAATCTGCTGATGAGATGGCTCAAGTTATCCTAGCTGACATGAAAGCTTTCTTCCCCTTTTCTATTAAACGTATTTTAAACAGTAACCATGGTTTGGGAAAAACTGCTTAAGAGCTGTCAATGATAAAAATGCCGCCTACCGCAAATCGCCAGATCCGACAGTCGAAAATCGAAATATAATCATCATAACTTACACAGTGGAAGTGGACTATTGACAAGAGCAGGAAGGGATTTAACGAGCAGATCAAGAAAGCTTCTCAACTGTCCTAACGGATCAAGGTCCTTTTGGTTGATTGCCAAATCCGTCAATCAGGGTTTCTCAAAGACGTCAATCCCACCACTGACCAAAGGTGATAGCTCAATAGCGGAAACGGCCACAAATTCGAGGAAAGACTCCACCAGCTATGTCGAGAGTGATTTTTTCAATGCCAGGTCTGGTGTTTTGCCAACGCGAAGTGAAACGGATACAGAAAAGCCTAGACACTAACAAGGCCACAGGACCAGATAGCGTTCCAGCAATAGTGCTAAAGAAATGTACTGCTGAGATATGCAGGCTTTTCTCCCTATCATACAGAACTGCGTGCATTGCTGAGACGCACGCGCTCAGGTACAACCAATCCCTAAGAAAGTTAAAAAACGATTCTAAATTACTACCGTACAATTGTCTTAGTTCCTATCATGTTCTTAGTCATGGAGAAACTGATCAATGAACAACTCTTAAAATATGTCGAATCGGTAGACATCATAAGCAATCGCCAGTATGGCTGTGGGTCAACGGGAGGTCTCCTGATTTACGAGACCTACCTGTGGACCAAATCAGTCTAGAGCTACGGCGAATTTCGCGCAGTGGCTCTCGAAATATCCAAAGCATTTGATAAAGTGTGGCATGACGGATTGTTAAGCAAATTGACAGTATATGGACTATCACCAGCACTGCTTCTATGGATTTCCAATTTCTTAAGGGACCGAAGCATCCGAGTTGGTATTGATGGACATCTTTTGAAACAATTTAAAATCAATGCCGAAGTTTCTCAAGGATGTATATTATCTCCAACGCTGTTCCTGCTCTATATCAACGATCTCTTAGAGAGGACAAACAATTCTATTTACAGCTTTGCAGATGACAGCTCTCTTATATCTGCATTCATGTCACGAACTCCAATGACCGCTGCTCATTGCCAACGCAAGTGAGGAAATCAGATTCCTGCCATCAATGAGGATATGAATGCCATCGTGGTATAGGCTGAAGAAAACAATGTCCAGTTTAAGGCAAGAAAGACTCAAGCAGCTGTCATCTAAAAAAAACATGACATTGAAGGAAAGTGGCGGAACTATCTCTCTACGATCGATACTGCTACGGAAGGTGTTCGATCCAGTTGGCACTTATGATTCTGCCCAGAATTGTGCCAAACTAAAACACTCGTTAGACACAAGCTGCTCATCAACATACGATTCAGTTGCAACCACCTAGGACGTCGCTGTTACAAGACTCCTTTATCTGGAGGACTGTCTCGCTCTGGAATGGACTTCCTACTAACGTATTTCTCGAAAAATACAACCTACAGCGCTTCAAGACCAACGTCCACCATCTTCTACGCACACACATTGCTCGTTGAGTGGTATAAGATTTTCCGTTTTGTATGTCCCGAACATAAAAAGAGATATATTTACTATTCTGAATTTACTAATTACAATATATACAAAAAGGAAGCTATTAATTCAGCATACGACAATAACCTTATTCTAGGAGATAAAAGCAATCTGGCAAAAAATACATCTAAAATAGCAGTTTAGTAAACTTTTTTGAGCATTGTGTTGCTTCTATTTACTTGCCGAAAAAATATAACATTGAGTGGGCATATTGTTGGTATCCGGCTAGAAACTAATTATGCTAGTTGCTAGATGCTGAAGGGGTTAGCTACATAACCCCCAGGCAGGATCGATCTGCCCGGTTAAAAGATACAATTCAGATGACACTGCGATAAAACAATAACATGACTATTTGTCAAAGATTTAGTGAATTTACGCTCTACTCGATATTTATATTGCGCATGTCTTTTAATTTGAGGCATAATTGAATTGTTAATGAGTCTTGGTCGCTGTTTATATAAGTTTTTTGGAATTGTGTTGTGTTTTATTCAGACTTAGTATTGGCTATTTAGTTCAGTTATTATAATGTGTCCCGACTGATTTAACGGCAGAGTAGTTTAACTTTATTGTCACTAAGGGATTAGTTCTCTTTAAATACTGGATTGATTTAACTTTGGGATTATTTTAACTTAAAGCCTCGATAGATTTATTTTAGATTCGATTTTACTGCTGGAAAGGAGCATACAGGCGGCCACCGCAAGTTCTCTTGGATATTGGCACTGAGCAGGAGCTCAGGTTTGGGGAACTTAACCAGAGTTGTCCTTTCCGGAAGTTGGATTTGAGCGCCAGTTAAGGTTGGGGTTAGAGGTTCAGAACATTCGGAGGAGACCGCAGCTGTATGTAGGCATGTAATCACCCGATGAAGGGATTTAGTGTTAGACAAACTCTGCCTTACTGAGGCTTCACTCGAGAAATTATATTGGAAAATTTGCCGACCGTTGCAAGTTGAGGCACATTAATTCTTAAATTGTTTATCGGTTTGCTCTGTTTGCTTGCATAACATTTTGCAAGTTTAAGATCAAATTTGGGACAGAGTGATAATTAAAGTTCGGATTTATGAGCATAAAAAAATGCAAATAAAGCGCTTAAAAAGCATAACGATTTTACAGAAAAAAGCAGGGTAAATATAAAAAAAGCATATGATTTTAAAGAAGTTATCTTTATTTTTGCGTAAAGTAAACATTTTATATTGAATATAATATGAACATAGTTTATGTTTTAATATGTAACTTCGTTCTACAAGAACTTGTTTGCTTCCCGTCAACAGGGAACGTGAGCTGGTACTAGACCGAACACGAGACAGCTCAGATTTAGGCGAAAATAAGGACTCGGGATTTTCGGGGTCGGGGAAAAGGAATTTGGATATAAAAAACTATGGCCCCTAGGGGGAGGTTCCGCGATAAAAAATAATCGATTCAATCGGTGGAAATCCACGAAAGTATTTGTGGTAGGTCGGACGGGTACGTTTAAACGGAATTTTATTTTTGGGAACCTAGGGCCCCTATTTAGGGGGTGAGGTGATCCCGTGGAGACAGAGAGATGAAATTTGGGTTAGGTGGGTTTTCGACAACACCGAGTTCGAATCTGACCTCGGCGGGAAACTACTTCAGATAGGTTCCGCGGTAAGAGCAGGACGAGGTCGAAAACTATTTTTTTCGGAACGAGACCCAAAAAATGCCCGTACGGATTAGACTTGAAAAAAGTACTCCGCTCAATTTTCGATCCGCGGCTCCTATTTCGAAAACGCTCGCCCCATAGGTTTCAAAAGTGGAAAATCGTGGTTTTCGACCCCTAAATTATATTTCGAAGAAAAACGCTTTCGTAGGTCTTTTTATATTTAGGAGACGGTTTTTTTTAGTATTTGGAGCCTACCGGAAATTCGGCTCCTACCGGCTTTTTTTTATCTTAATTTTGAGCTAGCGAGTTCGTATTCGGCAGGGGGGTGGAGGGCATCGGTCCGAACCGCCACCTAAAATTTTAAGTCGCTACGTCTCCTATGGGCTCTTAAACAGGCTCTTGGTGTCGTTCGACCTGGAGGGTTAAAGTTCGGGTTAGGGCGATCTTCAACGACGCCCAGTTCGAATCCGACCTCGACGGGAACCTATCGCCAAAAGGTTCCGCGGTAGGAGCCAAAAATTATCGATATTTTTCGATATCGAAAATTTTCAAAGTTGAAAGTTGACCTGCAGGGTCTATATTTTCATGATAAATGTACCACGTGGGGGGCTACATGGAATTAAATCGGGGATGCCGGGGCTTGCTTTTAAGGGGGAGTTTTGGGGGACTCTTGTGCAATTTCGTTAAAATATATGTAGAAAAGCATCAAATATGCACAAAAGGTTGAAAAAGCACAGAACGTTAAAAAAAAGGAAAAAAAAACACAAACATTTTGTGTCAGATGATGTATTTTTTCATGTTTCGGCCATTTTTGTGAAGAAATTTCATCAGCTTTTATTATTTATCATAATTATTATGCTTATAAATCCGGACTTTAGTGATAATTATTTTGGTAGTATAATACGTTTGGTAGTTCAAAATATTGACCTAGTTATAATTTAAGAATTATACTTTGTGATATATAAAGCTAATTAATATGCAGATAATTCAAACAGATATTTAGTTTTTGCTATTTGGTTTACCGATACTCATTTTAAAGTGTCAGCTACAGAACTGACAGTTTACAGTAACTCGCAGTTAATTTATTGAGAATGTTTATCCACATTGGTTTTACCGTTAGTTTTAGAGCTAACCGTGTGACTGACAAATTGCCATGTTGGTAACACATTTGAAGCCGGAAGTTATTTGTGACTGGACATTTTAAGTTTCATTTCGACTCCCGTCAGCTTTGTTCCGAGCAGCGATAACATAAGAAAGAATATTTATTGAGGTCGTTTTTGACTTTTTTAGAATAAAAAGCTTTCATTACCATAAAATATTGGCCTCATCAAGAGCTGGTCTGAAGGCATTGAATGATTTTTAAAACAAAATAATTGTATGAGTTTGTGCCTTACTAGTAAAAAATATTGCTTTTAACTTCGAGAACTACAAAGTTATATTGTTTTTCATATGAGCTACATGGTAAACAATATTTCACAAATATAACAACAAACTAAGATTTTTTAAAAGCACAGGTTCACATATAAGTTCAAAGCTATATAAAACAAGCAACCCCTATAGTTGTTGATACAACTCCATTCAATTACGGGACATAGAAATAGTGTATGTATATGGGCACTGAGTAGGAGCTTAGGTTTGACGAACCTAACTAGAGTTTTCTTTCCAGAAGTCGGATTTGAGCGGCAGTATAGGTTTGGTTTACAGATTCAGAATGGACCGCAGCTGTATGTAGGCATATGGTCACTCGATAAAGAGATTTAGTGTTAGACAAACCCTGCCTTACTGTGGGTCTACTCGAGAATTCATATTTGAAAATTTGCTGACTGTTACAATTTGAAGCTGTTGATTTGTTTATAAGTTTGCCCTGTTTGGTTATATTACATTTTTCAAGCCCAAGTTCAATATTCTGCTAGTTATAACGTGAGAATAATATTTTATGTTATTTAAAGCAAATTAATACGCAGATAATTCAATCAGACATTACTTTTTTGCTACTTCGATTGCCAATGCTCAGGCTAAAGTGTCAGCTGCTGAACTGATAGTTTACGGTAACTCGCAGTTAATTTACTGGGCAGGTAAAACATTTTTAACTAGGAAGTAATCATTTGACAAAAGGCAGTCGATAAACGGCTTAACGCTTAGATGGAATCGAACCTAATGTTTGCCGATTTAACTGAATATTGATAAATATGTTGTAATTATATTGTAAAATATTAATGTAAATTATATGACAAAAAACAAATTCGCCAAATAGATACAAAATAAAAATATCTATTATTAGGAAAAAATTTCTGAAAAACTTCATTGTGCGTTGCTCTTCTTGACTTATTTCTCGTACTATAATTTCAATAGTCCATTATCATTCACTCCAATACCATACTTAGAATCATATTCGAAAAACCATACCCCAAAAAATTGAGACTGCTGTTTTCAAATCTGGATAAGAAAGTCATAATTATATCAAGCGAATATATTTTTTCATTTTTGCTCAAGTTCAAAACACGCTGTAAGTTAATAAAATCATTGCATTGTATTTTAATATCCTTCAACATCAAGCCATATTTTCACCTCAATATTATCACTTTTTCTAAAACATTCAACTCTTCAAATTAAATGATAATATTTCTGCAATATTACTGTAGTACAGAGCGATATTTCAATGGTGCTAATTTTTCATTTTATAGACAAATAACAGATGCCAGCACCCATCAAGTTCGTTTGAAATAATTTTTTTATTTAAATATATTGTGATCTTTCGTTTTGGGTCACTAACTATAAGTGAATTTCTAGTACGCCCCCGGTACTATTTCGGGTTTACGCTTCAGTTCGACATTTAGATCCGAGATTTAATTGAACTCATATCTATCTGGCGCCTTCGTCGTATCTCTGTCGTCCCATGTTTTGTTGGTTGCATGGTGTAAGAATCCTGCGCGTCATTTTCATTTCGCAAGCGCGAGACGACTCCTTCGTTCTCGGGCTGATACGGCATCTTTTTACAGTGAAGCCTTTCCGTTGTTTGGTCGATTCATTTAAAATCTGTTTTAAGCCCAGGCATCTGCGGTGGATATTGTCGGCAAACAGCGTAGTAATTTCTGTATCGGCCCTTTCGATTTTGTTTCCGTTAGTTTTTGTGCTGTAGATACGGGAAAAACTCGCTTGGCGAGGATTTCGGAATTGGCTTTGTCTGGTGATTGGAAGCCATTGTGTGATTAGCGTTTTGCGCAACGGCTCTTGACCTTCTTGTAGGATATAAGTTGTCTTTATTAATTGCAGATGTTTTGCGTTTTTCGTGTCTTTATTAATTGCATTTTCGTATTATTTCGCTTTTCATTCATATCGGACTCGATTTAATAGCTTAATTGATCGGCGTGACGTCATCCTAATTAGAGATTAATTAAGGATGAGGGTTTCTTTTTATTATTCGGATGGCCTAGTTTAATATTTAATAATCATAAAAAATAACTTTTTTCATTTATACCGGACTCGATTTAATAGCTTAATTAATCGGCGGGACGTCACTTTGATTAAAGATTTATTAAGACTTATGGGTTTTGTATTCGGATGGCTTAATCATTTGTATTTACTCGCGGAGTAACGCGCTTGATTCAGTTAATCGTTATCAATCATTTCGGTCTCGATTTATTAGCTTAATTGATAGGCATGATGTCAAGTTAATTAAAGATTAATTAAAGCTTTTGATTGAAATGGTCATTATTACTTATTATTAGCCAAATTAATAGTTTTTATTTTATTTCCGATGAAATGTAATGTAGATTCTCGGTAATTTTGTAGTTTGATTTATTTGACCTTTTCGTAGCGGTTTAGCGGCGAGTGTAAAATTTAACTATTGATTTCTATGTTACTTTATCTAAGACCTCTATTGTATATGGCAATAAGTTGTAATTAGTACCAAAAACCCCTAATCTCATGGAATTTATTTTATTACCGAAGTTAGAATCGATGCAATGCGGAATTGTCGTTTTTGCTAACTTTTATTTTAATGATTAATCTTCCAATTAACACGAATCACGTGTGGGTAGTCGATTTCAACCATTAATTAGACACTAAACCGGGAAATTCGGTTGTTAATAGTTAGGTAATGCAGATTTGCTTATTATTAGTTTTCGTTCCTAATTAAAGCCCTCAGATCGCGTTATTTAATGCAGATTACATATTTTTCGCTTGTTTTCGTTCATTGTCGTTTACCTTGTTGAACTTTATTCTCGATTTATTAAAATAAAGGTAGAGTCACGCTATCTTTTTGATATTACTTTTGGAAGGTCGTTTGGACCATTTATTTGTCAAATTCGTCTAGTCCGATGTTTTCATTTAAGTATATTTTAGTGCTTTTGGTTCGTTATGTGGACCGTACTTGAACTTTTCTCTTGAATTATTAAAATTCATTATAAGAATTCAATGCTTAAAATTTGATAATAATTTTGGATGCTCATTCAGTCCATTTATTTGTCAAATTCGTTTAGAATGATTTTTGACTATGACGCAGAAAGATATGATAGGCCATATCGATGCAGAAGAGGTGTGACCTGCCTGAACCGTAAATCTCCCCGTTATAAGCGAACCGATAGCTTAACTAACGGTTACACACAGCCTGGAAAACAAATTCCGGTCACAGATATCGCCTGACGTGCGTTGTTTAATGTTTACATTTGTAACGTTTGCATTAGAAGCTCTAATTTTACACTTCACGCATAGCCCTCTGCCTGGTTCGCTCGCTACAGGGGCGCAACGAACAAAAACTAATCAGAACTTACCCAAGGCATGCCCAAAATCAAGAAAAAACTTTTTACAAAATTACAAATATAACCTAAAGAAAATTACAAAAAAAACGATCGGGAATCGAACCCAGGCCGCCGAACCAGAGGTCTAGCATCTTAACTACTAAACCACCAGAGCACTTGTAAGCAATTCATTGCATCGTAAGACATGGGTAAAATAGGAACGTAATCTAACGATGCCTTCCGATAAGTCCAGAATGCATTTTGCAAGCTGTCTTTATACGCTAGTGATAGCATACAGAATGTCATTGACCGGACGTGACGCTGACTCATTCGCTGGTGTTGAAGTTCAGTTCCTGATAAGCCATAGGAACGCTCGAATATACTGGCTAACTGGACCTAGACTAACCCAATCAGAAAAATTCCGCGATATCTAACAAAAGCAAAGGAAGATTGAGTGCCGAAAACCCTGATGGTGACTTCCGCTTCGTCTTCGGGGAGTCAACACGTCCCCTTTTGTCGCCATTGGCATAGTGGCATATAGGCCATTGGGCGACACGTGGTAATCGTTTTACTCCCAGAGGAAAATCGGGCGTCCTATCCAGGAAAAATACCCATTCACGCGGGTATACACGGTGTCCCATATAAGAATGCACACTACAGGGATCTCGGAAACCAGAAGAGATGCAAAGATGATTAAATTAGAGAAAAGGCGTGCCTTGCTGAATCCTACATCGTCATGTTTTGGAATCTAAAAAAATCCTATTACTTCCGAAGATATTTGGGAAAATCCGAATTTACCCGATTTGGTTTTTATTTATTTCTGACTTTATTTCAAAAGACATAACAATACAAATTTCACATTCCCATTGCTACTTTTCCTGCTCTTCAAGTTGATGTTATTAGATTTTCAATCTGACGTTTCGTTTCTTTGCAGCCATCATCAACTTTGTTTTTCAAATAGTCGAAAAAATTTGTTTTATTCCTAAAAAGCACTAATTTTAATCCTAAATCCAACGACATATCGCTCCTTACATTTATCCGACGTTTCGGCTGAAAAAAACCATCATCAATGTTATTTAATGATGATTACGAAGGAACGAAACGTGGGATCAAGAATCTAATTACGTCAATAGGTAGAGGACAAAAATTGGCATAGGAACGTGAATTTTATTGTGATCTATCCTCTTCATTAAAATCTGAAAAAAATTAATTATATTTTAAATTTCAAGAATTCGTAGATTGCAATTATTCATTTTTTTAAGGCTTTAATAAAGAAAATTGATCAAAATAAAATTCACATTTTTATGGCATTTTGCCTCCTCTACATGATGACGTAATTAGATTTTTGATACGATGTTTCCTTTCTTCGTTATCATCATCAAATACAAGTGATGATGTTTTTCTTTAAATAAATGTAAATAGCGATATGTTGTTGAATTTAGGATTGAAATTAGAATTTTTTTAGGAATAAAATAATTTTTTTCGACTATTTAAAAAAACAAAGTTGATGATGGTTGCTAAGAAACGAAACGTCAGATTGAAAATGTAATAACACCAGCTTGAAGAGCAGGAAAAGTGGCAATGGGAAAGTGAAATTTGTATTGTCATATATTTTCAAATAAAGTCAGAAAAAAATAAAAACGAAATCGAGAAAATTCGGGTTTTCTTAAATATCTTCGGAAGTAATCGGATTTTTTTACGTTTCGAAGCATGACGTTGTAGGGTTCAGCAAGGCACACCTTTTCTCTAATTTAATCATCTTTGTACCTCTTCTGGTTTGCGTGATCCCTGTACTATGCATTCTTATATGGGACACCGTGAGGAACCGGATATTCCCGTAGGATCATTTTTGTCATCGCAGGTTAGCTTATGAGTTTGTAGCTGTAGTTATGCTGTGATACCCAGCGGGCGATTTACCAGTTCGCTTAGCACGCTGATGCGTAAGGGCCCGAGCAGCGTAGGCCCCTCCGGGGTCCGTAATATTGTATATTTCTTTATCAATATCAGTGACGAAGGTTACAAAAATCTTCTCTCAAAGCACAATTTTATCCTTTTAATGCGCATTTTTATCTATAACCTTAAAAAATAATAATTGGTAAGAGTTTAAATAGAGACGGAAAAATAATAAAAAAAAACTAATACAGTCATTTTTAATTTTTTATTAAAAAGCGGCAAGCTAATCAAAAAATTAACATGTATGAAATTTATGAGGAATTTGTTATTGTTATTTAGGCACAAGTGAAGTATATATCTCGAACACTTTGTATAAGACAGTTATATATACATTTCGGAAATTTGCATATTTGCCTTTCTTACTGTACATAGACCAATGTTACTGGTCATCTAGTCCTATATCTTTCGGAGGAATATTATATGTTGTTCTGAAATCGGCCAACTCAATATATTTTATGAACTTAGGGGGGGATTAAATGGGCACATTTAATCCCTATTTTAGGGAACAAAGTGGTACTTTTTATACCTAGGGATTAAAAGTGATATATTAATCCCTAGGGATTAAAAGTAAATTTATTGAATTATAAAGAAAAATTATTTATTTATTTATTTAGGATCTACCTATGCTACAGAATAATATTTCAATTAAAGCACTGACATAGAAAACTCAGGACCAGCTTACAGTTATTTTTACTGAGTAAAACCAAATTATTAGAATCATTATTAATATTAAAGTTTACAAACATTTAATAGATAAGTTGTTTGGATTTACTTAAACTTTTAGAATATTACAGTTTTATATATACAGGGGAAAACTGCAAGTTTTTCGAATAGACAACTTTATGCAAAGTTGCCCTTATTTTTAATGCTAAATAAGATCAAATTATGAAAATGAGGGGCCTTCATTTGAAAAAAACTGGCTTTATACGATTTTTTTCATTAAAATTTTTAATGTTAGTTTTTGATCACCCTGTATTTATTTATTACAAAAATGCCAACACAGGCTACTAAAGTAGAGGCCCTTCTATAAGGAAACCAGCTCCAATTAAATTTAGAAAGCCTTTCAATAGGAGAAATTCATAGTTATATTTAGACTTGCAAACGTAATTTTGGACATAAAATTCAAAATATGTCAAAAACGGTTATACTTAGGTATAGGATATTATATTTAAAATATATCTGGAATTTTCTGAGGAATTTAAAAATTCTTTAATATACAGGGTATTCCATTTAAAATATGGAAGTTGATACTTGTCCACAAACATACGAACAATCTGTATATTATATAAAATATAATATTTTAAAAATTTAAATAAATCCAAACAACTTTTGTATTAAACTTTTCTTGGTAGATTCTGAGATAAGGTGTCATCCCATATTATTCTCGCCTCGGGATTATAAAAATACCATTTTATGATATAAAATATTCTATTTGTTCTCTTTTCTAGAGCGTCGATGGAGAAGTCAAGCGTTGACAAGTTTCATGTAATTTTTGATATGTTAGCGTCCTATAAGGCTACTCATGAGGTCAATTCCTCCAATATGCTTTTTGTACGCTAGCATCACATTAAGACAATCAATACTTATCTTAAATTTTTGATCGTACGTTTCACTTTTTCCTTTTGGAAATTCTCCGAATCTCCACTTTATTATGTCGATAACAAAGACACTGTCTCACTCCGTCAAAGTCATAGACAAATTTAGCCAAAAAATAAAGATTCATTTTCTTGATGTTTTCTTCGGATGGGAACTTACAGTTTGGTAATTACGTCTCACAGTGCCTAAGGAAAAAATATCTTTGTTGGCCAAATAAATCAATAAAGGCAAACACGTATAATAATTGTCAAAATATATGCCATATTTTTTTCCATTTGGCACAATTCGTGACAACTAACAAACACATTGGCACTAGCTTCAAGATTAGATACTTCTGAGAGACGATTTATTTAATCATTTTCTGTATCCGTGTAAATTACAAATTTGTATGAAAATTCACTAACGTCCCATAAAATGAAAGCTAGTAACTCAATTTATGAGGTTTAGCTGTCATATACTGTTTTAGGTGATGTCTTGACTTCGAAACACACATTTGCGCATCAACATGAAGTTTTTTGCAGTGGAATATTTTGAAATTTTTAATTTAAATAATCAATTAGTAGTCGCAATTTATCTAGATTTATGTTGTCATTAAAATGTAGGAATTTTCTCACAAATTCTTGATCAAATGACAGCGAATTACTTTAATAGCTGCGACAGTTAGGGATGTGTACTATGGACATATATCACCCAAATGTCAAGATATTAATTTATTGCTACAATCGTTAGACCAGAAGTTTTGGTTGGATTTTTCTGTACGGCGCGGCATAAGTATTCAATTCATATGCAATTTTATCTATACAGTCAGCGTCAAAGAAGTATTTGAAAAATGCATGGGATGCTGACAATTCAAAAATATCAGTAGGTAACACACTATTTCTCGTAAAAGTTTTACCAAAGTCGTCCATTTTGAATTTTTTTTTCTTCCATGTATGAAAAATCCAATCTACACAAAAAGTGCGAGCCCCAAAATTATTAACAAGCGTACAGCCCCACATATTGTACATGCCGTTGATGCGACATGCACATTTCATTAATGCACATAGTGTATATATCTATGATATTGTCACGAATTGTATTTTTTATCTGTGACGCCACGCCTTACTTAGCGTGTAGAAGAGTGACTCAGATTTAGGAACGCACTACGTCAAGTTGAGAAGAGATAATAAAGGAGACACTGTCGATAAAAACAGTAACAAGTTTATTTACAAACAAACTTAACAACGGTTAGACTATATACTAAAAAAGGCGTGTTTGAGAATATAGATGAATTAAGAGTTTACACTATACCCAATTAATATGAAATGCATGTCTTCTCGAGGGAGGCTTAGTTCAAAGTTTGTCTAGCAAGCGACGTCACTATTTTATTAATAAAGTTTATGTGAGCGGAGTTGTCTTTTATTTAGGTATTTATTCTGATATTTATAAGAAGTCTTTTAAGTTTATCACAAATTGCTAAGGCACTTTCACTACTTTTTAAAACTCCCCAAAAACTATCCCTTTACTGGAAATTCTGATACTTCACAAATTCGACTCTCTCTTATACTTTTAGTAGCCCCTAAATGCCGTATACCTGTGCATACGTTCATCCAGGTTAGGTAAGGACCTGACAACCCTATACCTGTGCATAGGTGTTCTCAGATATGGGGGTTGTGGAAAAGAACAACTAGAAGTGAACGTACCTGTGTACTGCCCAGCAACTAAATTGAGTGGCTTGAGACACCCGAAAGCCTGATTAACTTGGCGTTTGCCTGCGTATTAATATGTTACAAAAATGCTGATGGCTGCATCATTAAGGATTAAAGTCGCTCCCGTCGACCGCTCAAGTTGTTTATAATTAACAGTGAATGTTTATATAACATTTTCAAGTTCAAGTTTAAACTTACGACAGGGTGATATTTAATTAATGATTTTAATTAGTTCACAATATGTTTGTAATGTCCTGTGTGTCAATGCGAAACAGGGTTTTTTTGGTAGTTTATCCTGTGTATTTCCATTCTTAATACAACTCTAAACCCGAGAATCTAAGGACGAAAAACTTTTGGGAAAGATAAAAGGAATTTGATTGAAGGACTAATCCCATATAACCATATTTAAAAGCCAGCCCTGCTAACAACTTATTCGCGGAAGGGAATACACCTGCCGTGGACCCATACATGGGCGTAGATAGGGAATTTAACTGACTTTTTTTTCAACATATCATTCATGCCATGCTATTCAAGAGGGTGCCGAATCCTTGTTTTTTTTTTAACGGTTTTAACGACTTTTGGGTAAAAATTGGCCGTGGCACCCCCAAAATTGGCTTAGCCTCCACCTGCGGCTGCCACTGCGGCCTTATCTACGGTTCGCCCCCCTTCCCCTGAGAAAAAAAATCCTGTCTACGCCCATGGACCCATAGATGTTTGGTGTCGTTTACTGTAAGTTTCATTCAAATGATATAAATTGAATCAAGTATCTATTAATATTGTACTCAACAAGCCTGTAATTCGGTTCGCAATGTGTAGGGTGAAGCAAAAATGCCCCCCCCCCTTCTCCTTCGTCTAAAGAAGTGTTGGTAACTGTTTCATTCAGATTATCTGTTGAATTATTATAATTATTAATATTGTATAGTAAGACGCTATTTCATTTTAAATGCAAATAGTGCACATTTTTTAAATTGATATTTCTTTCTTCAGGCCTATAGCTCGCTAACGGGTAGCACCACGACAAAAATGCATAAACACGTTTTTGTAGGAAACTTTGTCGACTTTAATTATGATATGAAGGTAAAATCGATAGGAATGATAGTTTCTGAGAGATAAGCGAAAAACTGAAAAAAACGGTAGCATTAAACTCTTCTCGAGCTCACCCCTTACCCTCGGGAACTTTAGGATTTTTTTCGACCGAGTTGTCTGATCTGACTGAGTAATTTAGTAAGTACGATTAGATTTGCGTGAAAAGCCGTCTTATCGATAATAATAGTAGGACAAAGTTGTTGATACATGTTTGAATCAAAGGTGGAAGCCAAATTGTACAGCATTTTACCCTGTAAGATCTTTATAATATATGAAGCAGAGCTATAGCTTGCATGATAGACGTTGCACCAAGACAGTAATTCAAATACTTAACATTTCTAGCAAGTACAATTACGCGAGCAATTATAGATCTACCATCTTTCCGTTGGCAGTACAGATTAAAATTACATTCATCAGCCTAAATTAAGGTCCTACTGTCTGCCCTACTTTGTAAAGTTTGGCCCACAGTTGCTCATATTTACAATTTATAGCCAGATTGCTTTAAGAGATACGTAATGGTTTTGCGTCCAACAAATTCTTTATGTTATTGCGGGACACTCAAACTCTATATTCATTAAACATTAAATATTGTAGTAGCCTAAGTTTAAACCGATAACTCATTTGACATTAGGAATAGAAATCATAATCAGAGTCAGCTTTATGTTTTTATTGAAAAAAGACAAGTTCTGGGACATGAACGTACCAGTGGGGCCAAACTATTAATCACTTATTTAGTCGGAACTATCTTTCTACTTCATATGTTTATAAAGTATTCCTAACTTTGAAAATTTTAATTTGATATGTCATAAAAATATCTTTCATTACATACACCAAGGCTACGAGACAACGCGCGTATATGGAAAAGATAATAGATACACGCTGTTAAAGACAACACTTGTCTTTCTGAGGCACTAAGCATCAATTTTCCAACTACGATTTAAGAGATAAGACACGATTACGTAGTATAACGTTAGACTGATTACAATTTCATGTGCAAAGTGGTCTATTCTAATTTAAAATAAAAGTTCTTCTAACGTCACGCGCGAGTTGAAAGCGTAATTATATTATTATATCCTATACAACAGCATACGTTTAATTGAAAAAATTGCAACAAAAATTGAAAAATAAAAAACAGCGTACCTCCTCAACACAACGCTGTCGCTGCAGACAACCAGATGAGAGCCTACTTACTTTCCCAAATCAAAGTGGAGATTTCCCAAAAATGCATTCGTGCACAATTCACATAGTTCTATTTTCCGACACAAGGGAGGGTTTATGCGATGCAACTCAGGCAAACTTGCATATTGAAATTAATTGGCATGCTATAATAAGTTTTTCTGCTGCTGTGTTTCTATAAAAATAATCATAACATACATTTTTGTTTTAAAATAAATATCAAATACTTATTGTATTTAAAATAAATGTTCATTTCAAATGAGCCTGGTGGGCACTAACATTACGATTGAAATTTGGTGCAAAAATGATGTTACGGAGTTGTTAAAATTATCGTAATGCCTGTTAGCATGTTGCAATGTTCAATAAAACTGAATTGTCCTTCCAACGGACTATCGGAATATTCGATACAACTCCATAAGCAGCATCATAGGCACCACGCACGATCTGCTTCTACAATAGCCTTATGATTTGATAAAGAACAACGATTTATTCGATTATCACGAATAGTTCCTATTTCAAAAAGAGCCATTCCGTTTCAAATGGGAAAACAGTTTGCATTTATCAAAAAACTTGGATAATTTAGTGGTTTTTCCACTACAGACAGTAAATTTATGATAACCTCACCTCCAAGACCAAGCTTTGAGCACTTTTTGTTTTGGGTTCCAGCATATAGGAAAGATTAGAAATGATAACCATCATGTTAACAAAGACAACATATTTCAAAACCAAAACGCAGGGGCTTACCCTTCATAAACATTTTACAGCAGGGTCGGCTAAATTATGGTATCATTTCTTCATCTATTGAAAGATTGACCGCAAATATATCAAACTGCTTATTTTTCTTACTGGGTAGTTCTAAAAAAGACCAATCCTTTTAATTTGTCATTTTTGCCTATCAAACAATTATCAGATAAGTGTACATTCTGTTTAATTTCTTGAACATGTAATTCAAAACTTTCAACTTCGTCATTCGGTTCATAGCCAATCGTATTCATCATAAATATTCTCCTCGTCTGTCAGTATAAACCTCTTGAACTCATATTAACTTTGCCGTTCTCGATTTCACGGGAGCTTATTTTTTTGACCCTTCAGCTCCTTCAGGTTTGGGTAACGAGACTGATCGTTTTTTATCATTCATATACGATGGGAATATTGATATCCACAGTCTAGCGCAAATTTGCATTCTCTTCGTAATCTTTAATACATTTTTGTTCGAGCATTTTCCATATTGTATAATTTTTTTCTTGGATAAGGCATTTTATTGAAACTTAACGTTGCATTCTTGGGGGTTTATCTGCACACTGCGACCTAGAGTGTCTAACGAGTCCCTCCCTCCTGCTAAGACATTCTGAGTATCTCAATGGCTAGAGCAGTTCCTCCAATCCTATCGCCTTCAGGAACTTTAGGATGTTGTATGGTTTCAGGGTAGGTAGATTTCCCTCCTCTATTCGATCCGCTCCCAGGTATGGCGCCCTCGGATTTTAATGGGCACTGCATCCTGATATAATATGAATAGGTTTCGTTTTCTCCCTCGCAGAATCTGCATTCTTCTTCCTCTAAAAATCCGAACTTCTTAAGTTGTCCTCTCAACCGGCAATGCCCTGTCAGAATCCCTGTTAGTGTAGTGAGTTTATTTTTTACTTAAGCTGATGCAGTTGTTAGATCTATTTTGGTTATAATTTCCCAGAAGTATCTTTTCCCGCCCCATTCCTTGTAGTTCCTTCCAATGTTGGGATTTTGTAGTGAAAACTTCGGTCTTGAGTTTTCCAGTATTGTACTGGTACTTATACCGCAAAAGGATTCAGGTCCCAAAAATGGTGATTCAAATCCTTTCTTTAGAAGTTCATCTGCTTTTCTGTTCCCGTCTACTCCGATGTATCCCGGAACCCATAGGAAAGTAACCGCATTAGTCTGGCTCAGTTCATTTAATTTCTCTAAGCATCCAAGACCATCTTGGAGCTGATTACGTAGGAGTTCATCGCATTGATGGCTGTCTGACATGATAAGAACTTCTTGTCTTCGAAAATGTCTTTCTATATTGAACTGGACACATTTTCCGATAACCTGAATTTCCACTTATACTCGGGAGTTTGCAGGCAGAGTATTCAGTTTCTGATTCATATACCCCTATTCCAGTTCCTTCTATTGATTTGGAAACATCAGTGTGTCACTTGATGATAATTGTATTTAGTCCTAAAATGGTCTCGATGTCCCATTCATGTTTACCTGCTATGCATACACAGGCTAGTCTTTGGACCATTGACAGATTTGTCCCTCTACTAGCCAGTTTATTTCTATTATCCCAAACCAGTGACACGTAAGTGATGATCGGTCTCAATATTGCCGTGTACATTCACTGTAGGATACTTGGGTTACATCCCCATTTTTTTCCGCATAGTCTCTGCACACCATTACGGGTTTTATTGCTCTGCTGGTTACTTTCTTTTCATGCTTACTTCAGAGGATTTTTTTCTCAGAATTTGCTGGAGATAATGAAGTCGGATGGAGAATAACATAGCCGATAATAGCGATAGTACCAGCATGGAGGCTGCAATTAAAGGAAGGAGAAACCCAAGTACATAGAAACAAGCACTAAATGCTGCAAAAAGGTACTCTGCAAAAGCTTACGTGAACAGAAGCGGTAGAACTGTTCATTTAAAAATGTCGACTGTGTTATTTTACTAAAGTACGCCTTGAAGAAAGACTAATTATTTTTAATTTCTTTTATAAATAAAGTGATGATGCGAAACCATATGCTTATCTTCGTGGGCTCATGCATAATAGCACTGTTAAACAGCGCCGTATTAAGAATTCGTCACGACCACCAAAATCAAAGTCAATGAAATATTTTTAAACAACCTCAACGATATAAACTCGCTCAAAACTAGTAGTTATTGTAGTTCTACAATAAAAACCGTGGAAGTAATACTGCGTTGTCTAAAACTGCACCAAGTGTGCATGTTTCGATACTTGGACAACGTTGATGGCATAAGCCATATTACAGGTCACGGTATCCTCACGGATATATTATAGCCTTTCGTGACCTGTGGCACACACATAAAAATAAATGTGTAAATGTTTTTTACTAACAGGTTTCAAGTTAGCGATTCACGAGTTTTTAATATCTCATGTCAGTCAGAACCATACGCTTGCATTGATAAAAGGGGCCATAGAGAATCAAGCAATAAAATACGGTATTAGAAACGTCAAAGAACACAGTCAATTATTTTGCAAATATTTGACCTCTATCTTCCATTCAGTAGCATTCTCATATAAATGGATGGGTTTGGGGTTCCTTTTCCTTATATAGGCAAATAGGGTGTTCTTGGTTGTGGTGAAGGTTAAGTCCAACGATTGGCACCATTCTTTGGTATATTCAAGACCTATTTGAACAAACAATTTCACAAAGAACATTTTCGTTTCAAATCAAATCAATATCAAAATAATAATTTCTTTAATGAAAATATCACTTTAAATTAGTTTTCAAATAACATAAACTGAAGAGAAGTATATGTTCATTCGTGTGGAATTTTATTTCAAAGGTGTTAAATATACTTGTATACGGTAAAGAAGTACTGGTAATATCTATCTATCAATTATTGTTTTTTTTTTCTGGTACTTTCTCGTACCTCATAGTTCCTATAATATCATTATTTTTAGGTGAGCTTTCTTGTCCACTCTTTTAAAAGGGAAAATTGCAAATAACCGACTAGTATCTTGTTGAGTAAGCATGACATTATCAGATATAATATAGTCTTCTAATTATTTGGAAAAGCTTTTATAACGCTCAGAAAATGAAAGTATACGTGATCTCAAATTAAAGTTAAGTTTTGTCTACCATTCTGCTATCAAAATTTGTATTCACCAATTTTATTTTTAATTTTGTCTGTCATTTACAACTCTGCCAAGAAGGAAAAGATTCTTAGTCCAGAGGCGTTGTTTAAATATCGATA
This sequence comes from Pissodes strobi, assembly GCA_016904865.1. NCBI lineage: Eukaryota > Metazoa > Arthropoda > Insecta > Coleoptera > Curculionidae > Pissodes > Pissodes strobi. Next base: position 8,842 of record MU185413.1, on the reverse strand, counting down.
AAATTTTAAAGTAAAGCACATAGAATAATGATATTATATTATATTGGTCACATTACATACTATATTAATACTTCTATTAATTACGGATAAAATCCAATAATTTACATTCACACCTCGCTGTAGTTGTTTTATATGCCAGTCCTCCAGAAATGGTGAAGAGGGTCAGGCACACACGCGCTCGCCTTAAATTAAAGTAAGCTTCAGGTGCTTGATTTCTAACTTTGAATCAAGCACATACATGTAACGATATTACCTAAACCTAAGATGTTTAATTAAATGGTCACATAAATTCCTAATTTTACAAAACCCATGCCTTTTAACAGCGAAGCGAATTCTAATTTTAATGGCTTCCATGTTTATATTTTGCGTGTAGAATTCTTTAAATCCTTTCCATCGATAGTTATCGGATAAGAGACAATCTTAAAAAGTCGATCATTTTAACTGGTAGTGTATGGTGTCGCAATAAAATACCCTTGTAGCGATCTTCTACCCGGTTTATTTTTGAGTCCCAAGACAGATATGGGTCGCCCTTTGCTTTCTATGCGTCGCCATTTTGTGGTTACTAATTTTTCTGTAATATTCCCTGCAGATGTTCTGTCTCGTCCATCCTTTTAAGCAACCTAGCTGATTTCAGCGTTAGCAAATTAAAAAAAATCCTTAACAAGTAAAATATTATTTCTATATATCCTTTGGTGTTTTATTTTTCTTTGCCTGTGCCTTACTTTGGATTTAAGCAAAAGCCTTGTCTGGAGTCTGGAGGGCCACCCAGAACAATCCGTGGAGAGAGAGAAGCAAATTTCAGTTTACATTTTAATTGCTGGATAACTTTTATTCCACCGTATACTCAACATATTCATCACTTAAAGTCAAATCATATTGCTTTTAAAATGGTGCAGGACTGCGATAAAGCTCTCTCCAGGTTGGCAAACGCATAGGGATATATGCTGTGTATACCGGATGGTGCATCCTTGAATATAGGTAATCACAATTAGGGTAGAGTAGATGATACTCCTGAATTGACTAAAAGTAGTCCCACCTTTAGGATTAACTCGCCCGAAGGCAAACTGACTACACCTAAAACCTAGTAGGTTTTATTTTGTCATTGCATGTAAGATCAGAAGACTACCGTTTAGCTGCAAAGATAATCAGTGGATTCAGTTTTTGACAGGAAAACAATATACTGCCACTTAAAAACTACTTCCTAAAACATGAAAATCAATCTTGCTTAACAAGGCTACATCTTTTATGAATAATAAAAACTAGGAATCAGCCACAAAAAAAAACAAGAGACCACAGTGAATGGTTTGGTTATAAGCCCTACTCACGTTCAACCTATTCGCATATTTATTTTTTTCAATATAGTAGGTATCACTTGCATGCTTAGGTCGTCACTTGTAAAATATGCAGTTTGCATTATTAAAGCAGAAAGTCATTCTAAGCCAAAAGTTTAAATCAACGTGGTGAACCCGTTTCAAAGCTATAAAGCAATGCGGTTGGAACTTTAACACATGCCAAATGTTACGAGAAAAGTTTTAAAAATGAGAAACAAATAGCGTCCCTAAAATTGGACTGGAAACTTTAAAACAGAAACGGAAATCGAAAACGAGCAGTCATGAATCATTGTATAATGTATAAAGCTAATGGCAGAGCGTCTAAAAAGAAAGACAGGCCATTAGAAAAAATGGGACAGAGGATTGCCATAGTATTTCTAGATCGGAATTAGACGCATATAACTGCTTTATTTTTGCTGCTTATCATAAACGTCAGCTCTTAACCAGGCGCCCCTGTCAATAAATAGCGGTATTAAAATATTAGATATGGCTTAATTCACTATATTTTAAATCTAAATTGTAGAATTATTTCTAGCCATAAAATGATTATTCCAGTTGGTGATTTCCACTTTATTGTGTACGTGGGCCTAACAGCATCCTTTAACGAACGAAAATATGCATTTTTTAATTGAAATCAAAATCTGTCGAGTTATCCACATTTAAATATACACTAAACATTACACTAGAGTAAAACAGTGTTGTTAAATTAATTGGGGACTATTATCGTACATTAGTTTTCATGTTCGATGGATCAAATTAATAAATAGTATTGTTGGATAAATATAATATTTATTTCCGAACCGAAGTGTACAAGGTTTTGCGTTACCATTTTTAGGTCTAAAAATGCAAACGTTACATCTAGTAATTAGTAGCATCGAAACAAACTGAAATTAAATGCATTCTAGATGATCAAATAAGACTAACGTATTCAACATTATAAGAATAAGAATTATATTAATCCACATTGCAGTTACATATAATATTTAAGCGAAACATAGAAAAAGCCGCAAAAGAAACAATATAACTAATTAAGAATAACAAATGCTAAATATATAAATAAAACAGAAAATAATGCTAAGTTCAATAAGTTTTACAAGTTGTTTAATAATTGGTAGATTAGTTTAGAAAATAAAAAGAATATGAAACAAGAATTCTTCATTTAAGGGTCATGTATAATATGTGTCTTTCTTGCCTAATTTTAACCGATAATAATTGAAACTATTTCAGAGCGGCATAAAGTAAATTGAAAAGCGGATCTAACGCCAGAATGTAGGTAACCAATTCCAAATAAGTGGTTACCTAGTATAGTAGGGTTAAGAGTCTATTTTCAAGAACACAGGGCAATGTCCTTGCCTTTAACGCAATAAATTACCTGCTTTGTATTCATTAATCACTGTAAGTGTACAAATTTCACAATTTTAAACATTTTATATTAAAAGCTCGAAATATATCCATTTAGTTTCGGTTCCAACGGGGGTGGCCATATTGGCTACTGCTTTTTTTAGTTTTAGGACCTTCTTATCTAGAAGGTGTTGATCTGAGATGTGGAGATGGTCTTTTACTGTTATTTGTTCATTCTTATTTGTCAGAAAATAATTATTTCAATAACTTACATATATACATATAAAATACCACGCAATGTCTTACGCTCACTTCGCTCGCTCCCAGGGCGCAACCACCAACTACTAACCCAAATTAACTTTAATTTATTTAATAACATAACCTACTGACCGGTATGGATTAGAAGCCCGGGACTTAATTTATATTGAAATGGGAAAATCGGAATCAATTTACCTTTACACTAGGCTTCGAGCAGTCATTTCTGAGATAATCGACGTTAGATGTTTTGTTACGTATTGAAACTGATCGTGGTAACGAGTTAACAATTATAAATATCGTCTTTAGTTATAAAAGAGTATTGTCAAATGATTTAATATGACAAACCTTTATCGTTTAAGTTTAAAATTTATTATTTAATTCTTAAGTTGGTCGCTTATGGCCTTATACTAACACAGAAATTACCGATATTGCATTGGTTTATGGTTATTGCCAAGAAAATGGTCGGGACTCGGTGAAAGTATACAGAGGGCGATTTCCAAATAAACGCGTACTAAACCACGAAATTTTTGCCGCTACTAAATGGCATCTTCGAGCAATCGGTAGTGTTGCTCCTGCAACAGTTGATTATATTATTCTAGAACCAAATTAAAAAGATCCAAGTCTGAACACCATCAGACACCTAAGTTTTCAGCTTGTAGTTTGTCAAGATATAGTAAATAAGACTGTAAGAGAAGACCTTTTACTTCTTGACTTGGAATTTCTGTCGATTCATTAATGACCCAAGACCGTATGATGAAAATTGTCATTTTTGTTTATTGATGGGTCTTCTTTTGAAGGAAGTGTTATGGATTTATATAATAAACATGTTTATGCTGACCAAAGCTCGCGTGCAATCAAAGTTGTCGATATTCAATATGAATCTAAAATAATTAACATATGGGCAGGAGTCATTGACAGATTTATTATTGGCCCTGACATCTTGCCACCCCGTTTAAATCATTTAAATTACCTGGAAGACATAGCAAAATTAGCAAGCTTACTGAATGATTTTCCACTGGCTTCTAGACAAAATATGTGTTACATGCGCGGCGGTTCTCTCACACACTTCACACTAAATGCTAGTTTATTTAAATGGCATTTAAAAAAAATCATGGATCGGCAGAGGAAATGCTGCGCCTGTAAATTGGGCACCCCTCACTGGGTTTATTGCCCATGAAATACATTTTATGAGGAACTCGTAAAGTTATGGCATACTCAAGACTTATAAACACCGACGAAGAATTGTGGACACAAATGCAAAATTCAGGAAACATTTTACGGTTATTTAACCGAGATGATGAAAATGGTGCACCTCAATTTTCTCCGTAGAATTAAATATTGTGTACATGAAAACAAAGGTTATTTTGAACATCTGCTTAGAGTTATTGTAATTTATAATACAAATTTGCTGTTTTGGTTTGTTTTTGACTATGTGTGTTATTCCTGTTGTTTTCTAGTTAATTCTTACTATCATTAACTCGTTGATATGTATTTTTTTTGTTTACCTGTTGGTCCTTAAACATGGTTCAAATTTCTTGCACCAGTCTGAAATCTGGAAAAAGTTGATGAGTTTCGGTAAAACATTTAAATTCAATTGTCTCAGGAACGGCTGCCCGAAGTGCCGAAAATTCGTACGTCCAAATTTCGTACAAATCATGCCAATATTTAGATAAATATTTAAAGAGAGGTTTAAAAATAATAACTTTAGCAACCTGTACTTCGGAAGCTATCTACTTTTGGACTAAAGTAAATTAGGGTAGAACCTCATATTTCGGCCTTAAGACTTCGTGCTAATATTTTGTGCAACCTGTATAATAGAATTAAAAGAATTATACGCAATTCATCTGCCACTTCAACATAAGGGCATATAATATGTATCACTAAATATTCTCCTCATTATTATCTTATTTTTCTCTGGAAATTGTAAAATGCGTCCCATAACAGCTTTTGCATAGTAATGTCCATGATAATTCTTATCGGCGGCACGTACATTTCATGCTATAACTCAGTGCAAAGCTTATGTATATCATAGTTTTCCAAAATTTCTCATTTACCTTCTACCATCCCCATTAGATACAATCAGGAGCAGTCGTGTCAAGATTTTCCCATGCAAGCAATGTATCGCAAAATCACTTGTAATGGATGGTTTCGGTTGAAGGTGAATGGCAAATTTTAAATTTCTTGTTGGTAGATGATGTTCATCATGTAATTTTTATAATAAAGCATATTCAAGGCACGCAACCGATGTCTTCAAGTTCTTTCCTGCACATCTTGAAAACCAATAACGTACTTAGCGCTTCGGATTTGCTATATATTTAAACGCAGATCTTACTTTTACCAAACGACGCACTAGTGGTGTTACAGCCTGTTAATGCATTATCAAAAGGCAGAGTTTTCCAACCGTTATTTTCAGTCGATTCCGTCATGCCTTGAACATCATGTAAATTATTGCTATTTGTGGGAGACTACATTGAAATATTTTTAGAGTGCTAGAGTACCTAGGAAGATTAAATTAGCGATTCTTAATGAGTATGAACTAGTTTTCATCAAATATTGCAGTAATAGAAAGCTGCTTCATATTTGTGTTCCATATCCTCTGTACTTAGTGTTACACATCCAATAAAAGCTAGAGTCACATGTTCGTAGAGCTATTGGATAATTGATGTATACTATTATAAAATAACCTAATGTTCTTAATTTTTCCTACGATAAATTGTGAACAATGCTCCACTATCAACCATATGGCAAATATCTTTGTGTGTGCTAGCCCGTTGGGTTTAATTAATGGTCATGCTATCTAACGTTATTTTCCAAGGTTTCTCAATATCTTTGTAATAGGACCAAATAAAAAAAATGCCGGGGTGGTTAGCTGGCAATTTAAGTATTTCATTGCATTTTTAGATACAATATGCGAGGAGAGTCTAATCTGCATTCATTAAGCCAGAAGACGTGTATCAATACGGTTGATTCGCTGTAAGAAAAGCAAAAAGCAATTTTTTGAGAGTTAGTTCTAACTTGGTTAACTCCACTCGACTAACAGCACTATTTTCAATTTTAGATGTTATATATTATTTGAAGAAACCATTTAAAAAATTAGTATCGAAATGTTGAGTGAAGAGTGTTTTAAAATACAATGCAAAAAAATCTAATGTAGTAATGAAGTTCCAAGAAAAAGTGGCATCCGATGTCACTTTTTCTTGGAACTTCAGTTAAATTTTTTGTTAATGACCCATGTTAGGGCACAGCGACCGTTAGATCTTTTGGTGTGCGGGGGTGACTTTATTATCTAGTGCGTCATTGGGTGCATGTGGGAATATAGTTAAGAAGGGCAATATATGAGGGGGCATTGAATTTTCGGAGAGTGGTCCATTATTGGTGTTAGGAGAGGAGAATATGTCTTTTAAGGAACTCGTTAGCCCAAGATCATTGTAGAGGGGGTTGTAGGTAGAACATTCGGTGAAATATATGTTTAACTGTAATTGTGGAGTTGTATCTGGGGCATACAGGTTATGGGTGACCGGATTGTAATGGAAAGGTATTTAATTATTTCAATTAATTAGTTCAGCGCCACTTTGTTATGATTATCTAGTTCAGTCGCCAATTTGTAAGGATAGGGCAAAAGTTAATTTATTTAGTTTATTTGAGGGTGTGAGTTAGGTTACTTCTCTATCGGTTAAATTTATAAAGGGCGCCACTTGCGGTAAATTAAAGAAATCAACTTAAAAACAAATTATATATTAACTATATGATTAAATTACAACGTATGGTCCCATGTGCACTGCAGTTATCAATATAATTGAGAGCAATATGATTAAACAAACAAATACAATTGATCACTGAAATTATAACTTACAAACATTACTTGAAATACGGTTTATAAATAAGCTTGTTATGTGATGAAAATGCAATTAAATTTAGTATTAAAGATTAACAAATTTTGAATAAATAAAAAAAAATTTTATACTGGTCTTTACAATTTTTGATTTTTCTATCTCGTACCTATCTTGTCCAACTATCCTTTAACCCTGGACTGGTATCGTATTTTCACAAAACGTAACTGGTATCGTGGGGTACTTTGACACCCCAAATTATAATATGAAGAAAAATTCAAATACGGTTTTTTCATGAATATTTTTATTTTTAAATATTAATTTAACTTTAGTTTATTCACTAAATATATTTAAACACAAAATGTTTTTCCATACAACAAAATAAAAACGTCATCCTTGAAACGCTACGAGCACTATTCTAAACTGTATGTTCTTTGAAAAAACAACCAAAAAAATTGATAATCTTCCAAAATCTATAAATTTTCAATGGAAGGCCAATGTTTAGGGTCCAATCTTATTATCTGCAACAAAAAACAGTCATTCGATAGATAAGCTAAAAAACTGACAGGGGTGTCATTGACACTTTATTTTTACCAAAAGTTCTAATAAACTATATTGTTTTTGTGATTCTAAAATACTTCTAATCAACCAGTGTGGAATAAATATGATAAACTACCAATAAGTAGAATCATTTTTACCTGTTTTTCCAGTTAACTTTGAGTAAGCGGTCGCCGCGACGCCCGCGACATTCAAATTTCCAAGTAAAATCGAACACTTTAACTGGTATGGTGGGGTATTTACACACCCCAATCTCGGTTTTTGAAAAAACGGTATTTTTTCAGCAACAGCACGGATCACACTTCCACAGATAACACTGAGTTAGGAGAATAGCTGAAACATGAAAGAGCAATATTAATTTAAAATGCGTAATTTTAAAAAAAATTCATTGCTGGGGTGTCAAATTACCCCATGATACCAGTTAAGGGTTAACCATGCAACCATATTCGGACCTTTACTGGGACCTGCTTTTGCCTATTCCTGAGTTAACAATCTCAAGGATGTCTTAGGACTTATAAGGTTCTCTCAGTATCGCCTCCCTCAACCGGTACGGCACAATGACGTGGACAATGGTAGTTTTCCAGCAGTGTTTACATGGAAAAAATAATAAAAAAAACTTTAGACCAATGTAAATCGCCAGTAAATTATATAGAGAAACATCCTGTGGATCTCAGTTGGACAATTACGATTGGAGGAAGTGATCAACAATTTGAAAATTTACTGATTACAGCAGGTATAATCGAAAACCTAAATTACGAATTTAAATTAAGCAAAAATTATAAATAACTACTGTTAAGCAAAAATAATCAATAGCTACTGTTACTCAAGATATGCCTCTTCCTTACTTTGAGGCATGAAATTCAAAAAAATTATGCAACTTTTTTTAAAACAGTGGCTCTCGGCAAATTTAAACAAATGATAATTTAATTTTCAAGTTAAATATTAAAATCGAAGTATAAACTTTCTGCAAATGAGTCTTATTATAACTCAAAATAAGTAATTGCTATTACTTTTCTTTAATATGGCCCTTGGCACATAAGCGATAATTGAAAAGCTAGAAAAATCGAGGTACAACCTCTCTTTACATCGAGTCCTATGACTCCAAATAAGTGATACTATTACTTAAGCTATATTTATGGCCCATGGCATATAAACGGTAATTGAACGTAAATTACGTTTCAATTAATTAAAGATAAAAACGAGGTAATCTCTAACTCGCCTTGAGAGATAAATTAAGATAATAGGTAAAGAGAAAAAACAAGTAAATTCCCATATGTGAGTCAACTCCTCATAAATGCAAATCAATGTCGATACATCATAGTTGCGACGTGACCGGTAAGTGCGAATGATTGGTGCTACAAAATCAACTGAAATATTAATGAAATAAGCCTGGAAAACTATGATCAACAATACTACAAAGCAAAATCCAGAGAAATTCTACTCAATTTCAATTAACTACATTTTACAAGAACATATGAAATTCGCTCCGAGAATTTCCCAAGTAATACTGTTCAATTTAAATGA
>MU185412.1:103936-113974 GCA_016904865.1 Pissodes strobi | reverse complement strand
TTAGTAACTTATTGTATTTGTTAATTTTTAGTTTAGTGTGTTTATTCATTGTACAACCACCAGCCTCCTTGGCTATTGTTTGTGATTTTAGTAAATAAATAAATAAATAATTGACTTTGCAAACAGCAAACTCATTTTGTAGGGCGTTGATTTGTATGCATGTGTGTACTCGGTAACGCTGGTCTTTATTATTGTAGTCCTGGAGTTCTATTCTCTTTATGTTCTTTATTTTATTTACTTATTTATTTACTATAAATCCAAATTCACGTGAATGGTGTTGATCTCGGTGTTAATGATATATATACGTAAACATATTTACTGCAGAGGAGACTGATTGTGGTGATCCCGGGAGTGCTTGCTCAGGGAGTGACGTTCAACATCAGGAAAAACTAAAATACCTAGCATTAGACTTATCGGACTTCTGCTTTATACTGCTGATGATAATAATAATAATAATTTTTTAAACTAATTGAATTAATTGTTTGTATTTGTTCTAGATGCAACTGTTGACGTGTATAAACATTGATTTAATGTATTGGCACCCCTACTATGGGATTGCATTTTTGGGTAGCTGTTCTCAGTATTTATTCAACTCTGTGTTTGTTCTTCAGAAGAGAGCTTTAAGAATTATGTATGGGTTTGGAATGGGGGAATCATGTAGGTCATTCTTGCAGAGCAATAAAAAAGCATAATGGTTTTTCTCTTCTTTTTATAAGTTATTAATAACCACATTCTAGTCTAGGGTCTGTTGTACTTGGTGTCTGTTGCATACTTATCGCATATTGTCTGCATACACATTTTAATGTCTATTCCATACATGTGTATGTGCATGCATATGTGTATATTTTTAAGTATATTTTTATTCTTAGTGCTTAAATTTAATTAGCCTGGATTTGTTCCAACTTTATTGATTTAATGTATTGACTTTTATATTGAATTTTTGGTTTGACTTTTCTTTTAGATTAGTTTTTCTTTGTTTTTATCTTCTGTCAATCCTTGAATTCTTGACATAATAAAGCATGTTTTGAATTTGTCTGCTTGGTTAAATTAAATTAAGAAACTGATACCATTTCCCTGTTAATGCATGTATATTTGATGCTTATAAAACAATATTTTAAATGTTGATTATTCACTTGTTAGATAGGTACTATGTAAAAACCTGACATCAAAGGTGGTAAAAGTTAATTCATTAATGATTCAATTAACTTTATATATCTAGCTAAGTAAATAATAATAATTATAAAATATAACTGACAAAAGTGGACATTTTGTTAATCCTGGATTTTAAAATTGTTTACTTAAAAACATTTTCATTATCAATGTCACTCCAATCTCTATTGCTTAAAGAGCAATAATTATATGCTAATTAGTACATCCGTTAAGTACACCAAGAAAGGTGAACGACTGAAATTCTTCCAGTTTGTATCTATTCTTTCAAAATGATTGTGGCTAAAAATAAAGCCAGACAAAACATCCCCATAAAAAATATAAAGGTCCATCACACTACACCTATCTGTCAGTGAACTACGTGTTTATCAAAGGTCAAAGTTGTTATTATTTAAAAAAAAAAAATAATCTCGAAATTTCATCATATCCCGAATTTGAAACTGGCGCAGGAAAAACTTGTTGTTTATGGTGCGACATTCAAATAAATAAAACGCATTTTGACAACTACAATAAAAACAACTGACTGGTACCCACCTAAAATAAATTCCCATTGTTCACAGCCTAAAGAACGCTCTGGTACAACTTCAAGTGTTAACATCTTCTTCTTCAGCAACTAAAATATATTTTCCAACTAGTAAAGCTCTCAATCACTTAGTTTTTCTCAAGAAATACGCGTTAAAGTGTCCACAATCCTTTGTCTCAGTTCACTTTATATCGCCATTTTGATTATCGAAACTCTCTCTGTCACTGCAAACAGCTGATTGTTTCGTGCGCAAGCTAATTCAAACCTTATGACAAGCGTGCTTGTGGTACAAAATCAATTAAAACTGTATTGATTCATTTCCTAATCAAAACAAAAGAGGTATTGGTACGACGTTTCCCCCCTTATTATTTTTCTATAGTGTGTTCCTCTGCTGCGATTGGTTGAAATTTAAAAAGCTTTCCGCCGGATGGAAATTTTGAAAAAGGCAGCCTCAACAGTTCAACACCCAAAATTGACCCGAATCTTAGAAATTAAGTATTTCAAAATCATATAAATGTGTATAAATACACGATAAAAATCGTTTCCTAGATTTGTATCATGTATTTATACGAACCATTTCGTAATATTTATAAAACGCAGTACTTTTTACCTATTGTTATTGTTTGATTTACGTCACAAAATAAATATTATACCGGTATGAAAATATTGCCAAAAGATTAATGACAAAGCAAATAATCACTGTTGTTTTCGTGATAAGACCTTATCTACTTGGCACCATTACGTCTAAGCTGTTTAGTATAATATTAGCTACACCTATTTATTGTCTAAATAAGCTATAGCAGGGTAAGAGTGTAAGAGCAATAATTATTATTTTTATACTTAGGCAATAGGTATTAGTATTACCTAATTTATATTTTTTATATCACTAAGTATATATGTATTATAGGTACGCAATATCAAAATCTCTGGAAATGATTTTGATTTTAGGTCATTATTTAACTTATTATAGTGTAGTCTCAAGCATCCAAGTACTTATGCCGTTCTTGATTTACAATTACGTTCTCCAGATGTCCTGTACATGCAGTGTTGCCAACCATAAATCAGAAAAATCCGTAACAGAGTCCTCAAAATTTCCGTGTTTTTCCGTGTCCCTGAAATGTAGCTAGTTGAAATGTTCAACTAGAAAATAAACAGAATATGACGTCATACATGCACCACTCCGGATTTTTCATGATGGTAATTAAGATAAAATAATTCAATAGTTGCTTACCAGCTTACGACGCTTAAAATGAGAAGCAGAGAAAGTCTTCTTATTTAATCCATTTATTCGAAACAAGCATAAAATAATTCTTCTATTTACAAATAATCAACTTAAGATAACTCAAAGACGATGCCGAATCCGTCGACACCATTTTTTAACATTGATTTGACTGGCTTAAATAGAGCACAATATATTTTCTTACCACCTATGAAGCCAGCAGACTTCCATTAATGGTACTATAGTGATTACACAATTTCTTTGTTTTAATTAGATTCATATGTTAAAATTATGGGCGCCGGCAGAACAAATTTCAGGAGGGTGTGATGGGGGGGGGGGAGATGGAAGTCAACAAAAATAACGTGTAAATAGTTTTTCTAAATTTCAATGAATTTAAAATGTATTTTTATACTAGGCATTATCTTAATACTTCAGGCAACTGCCCCCTCCTACCGGCGCTCATGGTGAAATTACTTTCGCACTGAGCTTTTGACCCAAAGCCCAAAATTGTCAGTGGTCGTCAATATTTTGAAATTCCGATTTATCAACGCATCTTTGGATTCCGAATCTTGTGGGCCAAGCGTTAGGACTGATAAAGGAACTCAGCAAAAAGCTTCCTTACGCGTTTTTAACCGAATTCTCGGGCTGGTTCTGTGAACGAAACAAGTGCTTGGTATTGCGGTTTTATATATCGCTTACGATCGATCGATCAATTCTCTTATTGATAGGCCAGCTTTTTACATTAATAGTAATCAGTAAAGGCCGTTTAAAGCGTAATTGCTTCACGTTTTTAGTCGCCGGGGACGTAACCCCGGCAACAGTGCCCATGGGCGAAAACACGGAGGACGAGGACGCAATGTCCAACGTCTCGTTCGAGTCGAACTCCGACCTGAAAGTTGTTTCAGATTTAAATTTGTTAAAATTGAAAAATCGTTCCTCTAGCTATGCAGAAATCTGCGTACAATGCAGATTAGACACCGAAAAGCTAAGAAACATCAGTGACCTCACCCAAAATGACATCCTCAAATTGTAGTCCAAGATACGGCAACATTACAAGGATACCCACCCTATCAGAATAAAGAGCAGAGTACAATCCAAAATTGATACCGGGAAGAAAAAGGCGAGCCCAACAAACTTAGGTGAGCCTAGTAAAAGGCAGAAGGTCACCTCGACCGAGCTGCAAAAACGACAAACAGAGAAAAAAAGTACCGAAGAAATGCCAGCAACGACTGTATCGAAGCCTGGTCAAGAAGGCGGCTCCAAATTCTTGGCCCCGCCTCCTCCTAGCGATCCTGCTACCCTGATACAGGAAAACGAAAAGAGCATCTTCAAAACGCCTTTTCGGCAGATTTCGTTCAGGAAAAATTTCAGAATAGTAAACCTTGACATGGGCCAACCCCCTCTGCCGACAAACAACCAATTCCAACCCTTGGAAGACGTCCCCACTGAAGATGAAGACACCATAAGCGTGACCTCAACGTCTGCATCTGCCAGCACCAGGCAAAAGGCCTCACAAAACCGTAAGGGTAAGGCACCCCCAAAGCCTAAAACCCAACCACCTCCTCCTGCGGTCATAAAGGGTAGACCGCAGGACCACAAACAATTACGAGAGGATTTGAAGCAAATGAGAATAATGAACTACTAACTGAAATATACGAAAAATTCAGTGATAGTATATTGCAATAACCTGAACGACTTCCATACACTAAAAAGAGCACTCGACAATGAGAAGACAGAATATCACTCATATGCCGAGTCTCAAGAAAAGACAAGGGCTTTCGTCCTTCGTGGCTTAGACGGCGACATAAAGCCGCAAGACATCATTGAAGCCCTCGCAGACGAATATAACATAACGCCGAAAAATGTCTTCGAAATGAAGAAAACTCGAATTCCCATGTACCTAGTCATACTAGGTACGAACTTCACGATCAGAAAATTGAATAATGAAATCCGAACCCTAATGTGCGTAAGGGTGACCTGGGAAACTAGGCGCTCAGACAAACCGGTGCTGCAGTGTAAAAACTGTCAGCAATTTGGCCATGCCAAATCATACTGCAACCGCCGGTTGGCCTGCAGCAAATGTGCAGGCCCGCACGAAATCATCAACTGCACACAAGACTACTTAAAATGTGCAAACTGTGGAGGGTCACATTGATCTATAGACGAAGAGTGCCCTGTATTTATCTACAAGGTAAATCTCTTGCAATACGCAGTGATAACAAAAACCAAACAGACATTTCGCCCCGCTCCACCTCCGGCAAACCCGGCCTAGAGAGAGCCAAGGAACCTGAACGATGCAGACGGCCCAAGTAGGGGCCAAGGCCTAAGCAATGGCCACCGAGGAGAAGAGGAATATGCCAAACAATCCCCCCCGATGCGTACCAGACAAGAGCAACAACAAAACTCAAACATGAACAACAATGTAACACAGGTTAGTGGTACTGCCCGCGGCTCAAATTTAAACTCAAATGTAGATAATGCAAATAACAGCAATATTTCTAACTTGATGCTAAACCTAAATAATGTTGTAAATAAAATTAACTCGTTAGTAAACCTTGAACAGCTATTCTTAGCTTTAGAGCATTACGCTAACATGCTCGAAACTTGCAGAGGAAACAAGGCAGAGATTATTCAAGCGTCTCTGCGCTTCTTTTCGTTTGAATATAGCAAGTTTAATGTGTAAATGATACTTGTTGCATGTTGGAATTGCAATGGTATTAGGTCCAAAATGGGCGAATTTCGTAATTTCATGTATTCTTCCAATTACCAGGTCGTTTTCCTTGTTGAAACAGGGCTAACACCTGATTTTAACATTAAAATTAAGCACTATAACGTCGAGCGATTTGATAGGCCCGATCGAGCCGGAGGAGGCGTGGCCTGCTTCGTGCATAGGTCGCTCCGCTATAAAAGAACTCGAAATCTTAGATCTTTAATAGAACATGTTTGTATCGAGACCGAGACCGGCCTACGTATTTGCGGCTGTTACGCGCCTCCGGCTCTCCGCCTCACGGAAGCTGATTTCTTCGCCCTACTCCCACAGAACAAGGTATCCCTGCTTATTGGCGACTTCAATGCCTCACATGCTGAATGGGGTGGCGTTACCAATAGCAGGGGTAGGTTGCTCAAGAGGGTGATCGACAACGACCTGGAAATGTCCTATCACAGAACGCCAAATCCCACATTTCTACGTTACGATTCGTTCCTGGACATCGCTATAACCCGGGGTGCAATAAGAACAACTCAACTGCAGGAGCTCAACGACCTAAGCTCGGATCACCTTCCAGTCAAGATTGGCCTGTATCACAGGGTCCCCCCGTCAAACGACACCGTCGTTACATACAGGAATGTTGACTGGAGGGTGTTCCGGGATAGGTTAAATGAGTTAACTGTTGTTCCCGGGCAAATAGATACCGTCCAGGAGCTAGAAAATGAGGTTAAAACTCTAACAGCAAATATCCAGCGCATCCGTGATGCTACGTGTCCCAGGGTTGCCATACAATCCTGGATAGAAACCCTTCCCGAAAATATCCTTAATCTCATCTCCTATAGAAACCGTTTTCGGCGAAGATGGCAGAGAAACAAGACTAGAGAGGGATCCGCTCGTATCGGCGCGCTAACGGAGGTAAAAATACGGGAACACAGGAACCAAACCTGGTTGAACTATATCAATAGTGTAGGCAGGGAAGACGGCTCGCTATGGAAACTCGCCAAACGAGTCCGCGGAGGTTACGCACAAATCCCTGAAATAAGGCATCGCGGACTATCTGGAGGGTGTATATAGCGAGACACCCGACACTCTGCCCGAACAGCAACATTGCACTAATAATATCTTAACTTTCCGAACCCTTAAATACCCAATTCCTCCGTTAGTACTCGATAAATTGAGAATCAGCCCTGCGGAAATCCGCAAAGCTCTCTGCCGTCTTCCAAGAAACAAAGCACCCGGCCCGGGTAATATTCCGAATATAGTCCTCAAAAATCTACCCCGGAAAACATTAATCCAATATATGCATGTAATTAAGGCGATCATCCGGTTGCAACGTTTCCCTAAACCATTAAAGGTAGCGTGCATAGTACTCTTTCCCAAACCATATAAAGATCCCACCCTGCCATCATCATACAGACCGATTTCTTTGCTTAACACCCTCGGCAAGGTGACCGAGAGGCTCATTTTGCCGAGGCTGAGCGAAGTCGTCGAAAGCCTAGAAATTCTACCACCAGAGCAATTCGGCTTTCGGGGCCAGCATGGCACTGTCATGCTGGCCGCGAAAATAGCCACCGATACTTATAAGGGCTTCAATGAAAAGAAATCAACCGCACTACTATTGCTTGACATCGAAAAAGCGTTCGACAAGGTATGGCATGAAGGGCTCCTGTACAAACTGCTTGCAAAATACAGTGTACCTCTATACTGGACTGCCCTCATAGAATCATACCTTGCCGGACGCTCTTTCACGACTCGCATAGGTAAACAGATCTCAGCTAGTAGAAGACTACGAGCTGGGGTCCCGCAGGGTACCGTACTATCGCCGCTACTCTTCAATCTTTATATTGCAGATATCCCGTCTCATCCCGATGCCTTATTTGCCGACGATACGGCAATCTATTCCCGAAATTCCCTAGCTGAAGTAGCGAAATCAAACGTCTCTGAGCACTTAAACGCTTTAATCTCCTACTATAAACAGTGGAAAATCACACTGAACATGTCTAAAACTGAGCTTATACTAATGACCAGAAAGCTCAAGGACATAGATATAGCAACCTTTAATAGTAGGCGATACCACTATAATTCCCAAACAAAAAGTCAAATACCTCGGTATAATATTCGATAGCAAGTTGAATTTTAGCCAGCATATGCTTGCCATACAATCAAAAAATGCAGCTATAAAAAAGGGTTTAGGCTTGTTGATCGGGACCAGATCCTGTCTGAGCCCGCGCAACAAGCTTATCCTTTATAGAACAATAATCCGGCCTGCAATTATGTATGGCGCTCCTGTATGGTGCTCCGCGGCCAGGGGGTACAAAAAGAAAATTCACTTTGTACGATCGAGTAAGGGTCGAAGACCTGCACACGTGGGCACAAATCGAATACGTCGAGGAATACATCGATGGCCTCGCCTGTAGGTTTTTCGAAAACCAGGTGAGAGGGTCGTCGCTCACGGCAAATATCGCCAACGTGCGATATAGCCCGGAGCACCCCATAAGGCACGGCACTATCTATCGAGAAACCACATTATTTTACAAGCAGCTAAGACCCCCATAAACCCTACTCCCCTCAGGAACAACGAATAAAACACCCAGCACCGTGAAACCTTCTTTTAATCCTTAGAAAACCAACTTTCTAAAATGTTCAATAACACACAGATACCAGGAGAGCAGGAGCAACCACGCGCCTTGGCGGTATAAGCGACCTGCCTCCTTATTGGCCAGCTCACCGTGATTGGTCACGGGGGCGGAGCATGTCAAGGAACAAGCTCCTACTATAAATATGTAACCCACTTATATAGCTCACTTGATTCCATGCCACGGAAGCATCCATGACTCCGCAACCGGACCGCGGAAATTCGACTCATTCACTTTAGATCATTGCAATCGGATCAGCCACAAAGTCTTTACCTTTTATTAGAAGTACCTTGCTAGTACTCTATGTTGTATATAGTTAATGTAAATAATGTAAATATTCTGACGCCCTGCTCCAAAGGGAGCACTTGAAACAGGGTTTTTTAGTATAGTTTTCCCTGTATATATTATCTGAACTAACAAATATCGCACAAGTAGCACGCAACAAGAGCTCATAGCAATTTCACGTCATAGCATCCTTGAAGGGGTAACCCAAGGAAGGAACATATATACACAAGGCAGTACCACACTCCTGGTTTTAGCTAGTAGGATAACAACATCCCCTAAAGGTGCCACCATCCGCTGGCCGAACGTTGAAGCAAACAACGACAGGCAAAACAGCGTGATGTAACTATAAGCATACTATTAGAATTAGGAATGTAAATCCAACATAAACAATTATGAATAAATATTATAATGCTAAATGCTAACGCATCTTTGAATCTAAAGAGACCAGTTGACTGGCATATCTATTTTTATGATTGAATAATATCTATATGAAATATCGATTAAAATTAAGCGAATTATATTAAAATGGACATATGATACAGAAATATAATAACGCCAAATCATCTGTAAAAAATCCGTGTTTTCATTGCACGGAACCCAATAAAATCCGTGTCCGTGTTCTAGTTTCAAAAATCCGTGAAAACACGGAAGTTTCCGTGTCGTTGGCAACACTGTGTACATGTCAATGTCCTGTACTCAGTACGATGTTATTCGATTTATGTCTGGCGACTATCCGATAACTCTCAGCATTCAGCTGTTTTCATGTACTTCGTGATGTAACAAATCGTTTGTATGCCTCTGATGGGCTAGGTTTCTTTTTATTTCTTTTAAGGGTAGATTTCTAAACAGTTTTTTTCTTGATTTTGAGTATGTCTTGGGTTAGTTTGGGCTTTGTTTATAAAGACAATGGTTTGGGTTAGCACCTGGTTAGTTTCCTTTTCTTGAGCCCCCGTAGCGAGCGAAACGAGCGAAGGGCCTGCGAAAAGTGAATTTAGGCATGCTGCTGAGAGTTATGGGATGGTCTCCAGACGTAAGTTGTTATTCGTAGTAATAAAATGAAACGTATAAGTAATTTTAAGTTAAAATTTTAAGAAATGGAAAATGGAATGCATATTTTGGGAATCTATCCGGTAGTGAAATTGGCAACACTGCCGCTTCCTAAGCAGCTTTTACATTGGGTACGTTCACCACACGACAACAGTTGAGTAGTTGAGGCAGACTAGCACGTAAACCCCAAAGACGAAGAATTTCCCTTGTCTATGGTAAACCCCAACCCCGCCCGTCAATAGTTTGACGTTTAATGCGATGTTGCCAAGATTTACGAGCGGCTAAATACCAAGTTGCGATCCGTCAGCCGGGGTATTATTATAGCTTTGCATGACTCTCCGCTCGCTTCGCTCGCTACGGGGCTCTAGAAAAAGAAACTAACCAAGTGATAACGCAAGGCTAACCAAAAAACTAACTAATCCAAAAATAATAAATAAAAAAGACTTGCATTCGG
>MU185412.1:0-103926 GCA_016904865.1 Pissodes strobi | reverse complement strand
AAAACTAACTAATCCAAAAATAATAAATAAAAAAGACTTGCATTCGGCCGGGATCGAACCAAGAACCTTGGCATTCTAAGTGTGAGCCACACCGCCTGAGCCACGATATCACATTCCTGATTTGCTCAAAGTCTTATACCAACGCCTGAAGTCCAAAAATGTAAACAACATTGACACTATTGACGGGCGGGGTTGGGATTTACGTGCTAATGTTGAGGCAGCGTTTGCGTTCAGCAGCTCTGATGACAAACTGCTTAAACTCAGCTGCTGCTAATTTCTCTCAGCGGGAATATTTTACGCTGACTTTAGTCACCATATGCTTAGACATGCGCAGAAGCAGAAGTGCGCGCCAAGTTTGACATTTCACAAAATTAATAATACTCATAATCAACAAAAATATATCAGGCGACGCAAGTGACGCTTGGCTCCGCCTCTACATGCGCAACATCGTAATCATCGTATCTTGTACTAGTGTCTAGCCGGAACGTTCAAGTTTCGATCCCGCAGTTCCAACGTAATTATTATAATATGTTTTAAATGGTGGGTTATAGATGGAATATATTCGCGGAAGCATATGCAAGCTGCTGTAATACGGCTCTTAACCCAAAGTATTTATATCATTAAAATAATATTTCACTTTACGCATAGCCCTCCGCTCGCTTCGCTCGCCCAACGAACAGGAACTGACCAAAACTAACCCAAGGCATACCTAAAATCAGGAAAACAATTCAAAAAATGTAGTTTCCAACAACGATTCACACAAACAGTTATTTACAGGTAGTATTTGTACTTAAATCCAATCGGGGAGCAGCATTAACATATTAAATCACAACACCGGATTGGACACCGGGTTGGAGTGTTCGAATGATGGAATGTGGAACGGTCTCCCTAGACGCAAGTGCGGACGCTCGGCTCCGTCTCTAACGAGCGGCTAAAATGCAAGTTACGTTCCATGATTTAATTTGTCGAGCGGCAAAATACCAAAGCCATAATAATACTCAGGCTGACGGATCGCAACTTGTTATTTAGCCTCTCGTCGTCCCTACGTGCCCGTTACCACAATTTTTCGTCCTAATAATATGGCTAGCAGCTAGCAGTGCTTTCTCCGAAGATGGTATCAGGATCAGGTGTCTTGTTTTGCCCCGAATATATATGGTATCGACGACTTGTTGCTAGGGAAATTATATTCACCTGTGAATCAATAAAATAGAAACAAACAAACCAAAAAATGAAATATACAAATTGCCTGTTGAACACTATGATGTATGATTTGTTGTGGCAGATGATTCATAACCAAAACCTAGAAATGATAAATGCAGATCTTGACTCTTTAGGGTTTATTTTATCAGTGACTTTGGAAGTCTAGGAGATTTGAAAGTTGGTGAAATAAATTTCCAGATATCAACTAGCCTGATGCCGTGGACTCTTTGGACCGTTTTTCCAGTCCAGGGTGTAAACCGATATTATTTATTGATCCTAACGAAGCTGAAAATTAAAGAATGTTTATGAGTGATCTCGATGATGTCAGAGCAGGGTTCTCAACTGCCCTGCTGCAGCAAATATAACTTCTTGGTTGTTCCCTTAGATTAGGTAAGAGTAAGGATCCGCGCATGACATTAAGCCAATGTACTGAAATTGAAGCCTCTTCAGAACGGCGGCCATTATTTATGTGTCAAACACATCTATTGTTATGGCGGTGCTATTTTGCAGTTATTTTGTGAGTTTTTGAACACAGAGAGATTCATATCATGATGGTAAATTGTTCGGCATATAGTTGCAAGAGTCGAAGTGAGAAGAAGGAGCCTGGAATTTCATTTCACAGGTAATTATTGTCTGCTGACCTGACCTTGTAGTTTATTTGCATATTTCTTGTTTTAATAATAATGCATAATGTACACATTGTGTTACCTCTGAGTATATCATGGTAAGGATGTTTATTTAATTATCGAGAGTAATTTGATACCCGATCTTGGATATTTTCAGTCATCAAATAATCAATAAAGCCATAAATCTTCTTCAAGGAGAGTCATGCAACAGAGGCGTAGGTAATATATCTTTTCTTCAAACGTCAGTAAATCCGTCATTACTCGACTGTGTAGGCGGCCGTGAAGTTTCATTTTTCCTCCGCCGGAGCTTTACTTTTCACTTTTCCGCCGGCGGAGGTAAAAGTGTTACCATAGCAACATAGATACAAACAAACAACAAAGCAAGCGTCAACAACTCAAGAATTATTAAACTAAAATTTGTATTTATCACTCAATTTGTGCGCTGCATTTCTAAAAATCACTAATTAAGGAACAAATTGGTTATTAACTTAATCGAACTTACTCAATAACTGCTTATCAATACGGAATTAAAACGCAATCGGAGACGCAATTTTAAAAAAATAATTATTGTTGACAGTGTCCACTGACAGCTTTATGTTATATTACTATAGCAACGACATGTGCCTATTCACCGATACCGGTCTAAGCCGCCTTGCAAACCAACTTATCTTTGATAATAATTATTATTACTGTTAAAAAGAGATATTTTTGCATTAATTTGTCGACATTTGAAGAAAAAACAGCATATTTTATGTGGAGGAAAAGTTACTTTTCATGGCTTGCTCTCTATTACCAGCCTCACTCCGTTCGGCTGTTAAACACGCGCGCGCCATGAAAAGTATCACTTTTCCTCCATATAAAATAATATACTATTTCATACTCTACCTATAAAATGGCAATATTATTTTACGACTGAAAATTACTTTAACTTATTAATTATTATTTATTACTTATAATTTCAATTAATTTATTGAAGTTGCCCAGTAATTTATGTGGTAGCTGGTAACAGGCTTTTTCCCATGTTATCTGACCTCTTCTTTCCTTGTCTAAGGTGTAAACCATTAGAATCATCTGGATGAGTTTCTGCCTATTTCTGTACTACGCTCAAAAAGAGTCGAAACAAGCACCTTGCCGCTTATACAAGCGGGACTTTCAAATCCGACTATAATACTTTCAATTATTTTGCTTGTTAATTTTGTGAAATTATTAAATTTTGTTAGCTAAGGAACCGGTTAACATATCCATTAAAAGACAATGACGTATCCTACCATTATAATACTACTGTTGCTTTATTTTGTTAGCTTCTTGCTAAAAAAATACAAAACGTCCATGGGTATAACCTTTAAGAAAATTTGCTCCAAAATAGCGGCCCTCTATTGTCGTCACCGTCACTGTCTTGAACTTGAAGTATGGACTCCCTTCAAGAAGGGAGCCGTTTGGCGCTGCTACGAGGCAATTTGCCAGTGCGCCCTTCACCCGGCGCTTAGGGAGAGGTAGAGCTACCCTTCTACATCCGTTACACGTTATTCCAGTTTGAAGGGCTTTGTATTCGGGGGCGATCGCAACGTTGTCGGGCTCTGGACCCTGTTACGACCACCGACTTTTCACACGGCACAAATAGAAACCCCTCACTGGGTATTTCCTTTGGCTAAAGAAAAACACTTATACGATGAAGTGGCACAGACGACGTTGGCTATGACGTCCGCTTCTTTCTCGGGGGGACAAATCGGTCCCTGAACGATTGCCACGCGTTACCCCAAAATGGCCGACGAAAGAGCCGCTACTCAACAGCGATGTTATCCCGACCGAGAACTAAACGGAAGTGCACCGTCACTGTCCTGTATAAAGCCACTAGTACACGGACTAGGGTTGCCGATCTAGAATCGATCTTTTGGAAGATCGATTTATTTAAGTTAAAAACCGATCTTTTGAATCGATTCTCTTCGGGTCGATTTAATCGAAGATCGATCTTTTCACAAGCGATTTTAGTATCGATACTTACAATTTTATGTTTATGAGTATGACTGATATTTTCGGGTTTCAGTCTCGTCAAAATTAATAAATTATTGAATGCAAATAATATGCGATACAGACTAGGCAATCGGCAACATCGTAATTGCAAATTCATAACCATATTATTCCGGGAATCCCCCGCCGCGCATTGGGGATAATTCTCAAATGCTAAGCTGGTTGTAATACTGTATCGATTATCGTGCCTCGTGCGTATAACGTGAGTGCCGCAAGCTACAATATGTATGCTGTGCTTAATATTATGCTATTAGTATTTAATATAACAGGAATTGTTATAACAAATTAAGAATTAAGTTAATTAAAGACCGATTTTTTAAAGATCGATATTACTATATCCGATTTAATCGCGAATCGATCTTGTTGCTTTCGATTTGGATCGATACCAGGAATTGATACTTTTCTGAAAGATCCGCAATCCTAACACGGACGTACAGTGATTTTTAAACCCACTTAACCCATATATATATAATACTAACCCACTATACACTGTCTATTTGTACTAGAAATGTACCAGTGATATTGATATTTCTAATTTTTATTTTTATATTTAAGTGTATTTTCATTAGGCTCGTTAGCATTTGCATAATAATAAAAGTCCCTTAAAAAATCACCAGATTTGTGAAATTTTGTAAAAGTTTTCACCAGCTTAACTTTTATTCACCAAATCTGGTGAAATTTCACAGACCTGGCAACACTGCTCTAGTATCACATTATTGCTATATTCTTTAGACGAATTATAGCGACCTGATAACAACATACTACCAGCAGTAAATATCATGACGTCATAGTTACCTAAATGAAGTGTGGCAAGGGAAATATATGAAAATAATCTTTGACAAGGGAAGGGAGTGGACAGATAATCTCGCTTTAGGGCTGCGCGCAGTGTGATCAAAAATCGAACGGACGCCATTAATAGGAGCCGGACATTTAAAGCGGCGCGCGGCGCCTTCGTGTGTTTTGGTGATTTTTGTTGTGAAACTCTCAAAATACTTCAATTTGTCCATAACAATATAGTGTTTTGAAGTTCTTATGGCTGTAAAAGTCGCAATGACCGAAAGGAGCCTGGAATTACCTTTCACAGGTAAATATATTCTACACCTAGTTCTTGCTGACGCTAATATTATTTATTATTTATTTTCTTTGTGAGAGCTGAGATATAGATTATTTCAAAATATGATTACGACTATAGTTCAGGCTGCCTTTCTTTGTAATTTTATATTAGCTTTGTCAACATTTTCAGTCATAATCATAGAGGAATATTCCTCTATGGTCATAATTGCTGATAAGAATCACATAATTACCCTTCAAAATGGCCTGTCGCGCAGTGGCGTACATTGTTTTGATATTTTAAGGAAATATATTTGTTATATTTCAATCATTGCATTTTGCGATTTAAGCCAGTAATAGAAGTATTATGGAGTATAAAATAACAGATATAATTTAGTGAGGAGAATGTACCTAATAAGGCATATGCTTGCTGGGATTATAATAAAATATTCATGAAACGCCACTGCTTGATAATGCGTGATGCCTTTGACGACGCTTGACGCTTGTCAAATCGTGAAGCCAACCAAGGCCACCTATAAGGTGGCCGTGAGCCAACCCGTAACTGCCGGTTTTACCCTTCCACTCCCTTCCCTTGTCAATGAAAATAACAAACAACTTAACCTATATGTTCCCGATTCAGATAATAAAAGTACTTATTTCACTTCCGGTCCAGCCGTCGAAGGACGAAAACGTTGGAAACGGATTACAGAATTCGGCACGGGAAGTGGAACCTGTTTGCTTAGATAACGTGTTCCAATCCTTCGGTGGGTGTCTGGAAAGTCGTGCCGGCTGGACAGTGTAAGGGGTGGGTCGTGTAGTGTGGGGTGATTCCTACTAGGACTTCAGGGAATTTCCGTGCGTGGTAGCGTGGCCTGAGGGCGGTCGGGGGTGTTCCCTACGGGGATTTGAAGTCTCTGACAGAAAGTGGTTATACCTACAGTGTGCGAAGCCTCCTTGCATAGGAACTCAGTTGTGCTTTTCATTAGCTTATAGTTGTATAAAGCTCGGGAATCACCAGGGGCACAGGCCCGTCTTTCTGGTCTTTCCCACCGAATACAAGGCCCTTCAAACTGGACTAACGTGTAACGGATGTAGAAGGGTAGCTCTACCTCTCCCTAAGCGCCAGGCGAAGGGTGTGCTGACAAATTGCCTCGTAGCAGCGCCATTCAACCCTCTGTAAAGAGGGTCTAGCATCATCATCATCAAAGTACTTATTTTGTGTTTTGTGATCATCTATTTTATTAACGTATTACCTGTTTCCATAGAAATTGCCTGTTTCTGTGCCCCAAAATAAAATTATGTTATGATTATGTGTTTGGAAGATACCCCGCTCCCGCCATTTCATTACGTTAATCCTCCGTTCGTTTATCAGTCGCCAGTGCGGTAATACTTTCCTTTCTCACTTTAGTTCTGTCTATTAAAAGAAGATGCTCTAAAGATACGATACCAAGTAACCATCTATCCAGGATTGTTACATGTTTAATGCATGTGTATTATGTTGTAACGTCATTGATACGTCATAGTTACCATCCTAGAATCGAGAAAATGTATTAACCCAACTAAATACAACGTACTACTGTCGGCTATTCACCCATTTTATAGTCAAACACTGAGATTCAACACAACGAATATATATTGCAATAATAACTGCCAAACAATAAACAATTAAAAATAGGAATAGCAAAATAGAGCGTCTTATCTGTATTAGTTTTGTGTAATGAATAATCTTTTCCCGTTTCTACCGAGTGTGAATAATCTATCTATACATGTTATATAAATATAAATATAAAAAGGAGGTATCATCGTTCTTGGTCATCGTTAGGTTACTCGACGTTGGAAAGCCTGTCTATGGTGTGTTTCACGAGTCGTGTGTCGGATATAGGGCGTTTCACGATTCGTGGACAGCACTACCTGGTAAATACTCACGCCAAAATTCATCTTTTGTTAGTTACAATCAAAGACTTATTGTTAATCGGTCCCGCCTTTTTTTTTATATTAATTCCAAGTCCAGCTTTTCAAGTGAATTGTCCCGGTTTTTCCGCCTTTTCCACACTCTCGCATAAAACGCAACACTTTTCAGGCCCTATCCGCCCTATTATTTACCACACTTTTCCAGCGTTTTGTGAAGCATCGTAGGTCGAATATTGTTTAATTCGGGTTGGTTATGGATGGTTTGAATATTTTCGTCTCTTATCGGTAACCTTTCTATTTTTTTTGTCGTCACTATTGGTCGATCCATCTCGTATTACAGTATGTCTTCGTGATGCAATCAATTTATGTCAAGAGCTCTCGTGGTGTAGAGGTTTAGATGGTTGGGTCTCACCTGAGTTCAAACCCCGTTGCTTTTAAAAAAAAAAATTTAAGATCATGTTTCTAAACAGTTTTTTCTCGATTTTGGGTATGCCTTGGGTTAGTTTGGTTAGCACCTGGTTAGTTTCCTTTTCTTGAGCCCCCGTTGCGAGCGGAGGGCTATGCGGATCGACCAATAGGAGAGGCCGATTTTTATATAGTGCTCTATTTGTGTAAAGGATCTTATAACGCCCATCTCGCATATATAGATAAATCGCCCAGAGTTATCAGCTTATAATGTACTCTCATAGATGGCGCCTCCACTTTTATTCGCCTGGCTCTATACGCCTGACTTGATTCACTTACCTTTCGCTTTGAAATTTATGTTCGAAGAAAGAAGAAGTTTGTTATTATTCAATTATCTAATTTGTAATTTTTGTGGGTCCAGTGAAATTGGACCTATTACTCAATCAAATCAATCCGCAATCGTAACTAGGGTTGCCGATCTTTCAGAAAAGTATCTATTCCTGGGATGATCCAAATCGAAAGCAACAGAATCGATTCGCGATTAAATCGGATATAGCAATATCGATCTTTAGTTAGTTACTTAATAACAATACTTAAGAATTTGCGATGCAATAATAATAATGATTAAGTACAACGTATTAGAAGCGTCTGGAGACCCGATGTAATTTTCGATACCGACTCTAGCGCCATCTAGTGTAGGTAGCGTTGACTCGAGCGATTGCATTCGCGCTATGTCTTCGCGATACAATCGGTTTTAAACATAAGCCGTGGTGGCCGAGATGTCTAGATGGATAGGTCTCAACTGGGCAGCGGCAACTATCGTCGATGGCGGCTCGGGCACGGCAAATAGTTGCCGTGGTATCGCATCGAAAATTTGAGCCCAATTGCTAGACGCTTTTGCGCAACTCTGAAAGCCCTCGCGTCTCCCTACCTCAAATTTTCGATCTTCGGACCTGCGCATTTGGCAGCAGCTCGTTTCTCTAATGATTCACTTCACGGGTGTCCCTCCGTTTGCTGCGCTCGCTCCGGGGACGCAACCAAACAAAACAAACCCATGGCAATGCCCAAAATCAAGAAAAAAGAATACGCATGCGTGAAGAACCTGTGATCGGGGTCTCGGAAACGTCTACTTCATCCCTAGGAACCCCCAGGCTCCCTCAAACTTTCAACTGTATATTCGAAACATTTATTTTTCGATTCAAACTCAAACATGGCTTTAATGTCACAAATAAAAATCATTGACAATGCTGGAATTCTACTGCAAAGGAAACAACACATTCTAAATGAAGAATTTATTAATACTTAATAGTTATATCGCGATATTTAGCCTGTATGCATGATGGGACATCTGAAAGTCTATAACATATTGACATGGAAAACCAAATATAAAAGTTATTTATAATATATATTTATCTGGCTATGATACTAAGATGATGATGGTGGGCTTTGTACCATTGTCCTTATACAGGATCCACCACTGATAAACTTGGATTCAATCCAACTGTATCAGTTTTTACTTCTTCCATTCTTTCTTTTCGTAATCCCATTTGGACGAAATACCCTGGACTGGGTTCATTTGCAAGTCGAGGATACGCGCCAACTGGGCTTCCCTATTTTCGGGTTTGAAGCTGTCTGGTAATGGAGGATACACTGCAAAAATTCAGAAAGGATTGATTATTTAAAAAAAAACACGCATGAAAGCAAGGATAGTGTCAAAGCCGAAAGAAAAATGGTCTTGAAAATCACAAAGAATATAAAGTTCATTGAATTCAATTAAAATTAAGCTAAAACTAGATTAGTAGTATAAAACAAATTTACAAGGCGACAAAATAGAGAAAAATAAAAAAAATGCAACGCAAAAGTTCAAATGGCAACAACAAAGACAAACAAGATAACTACATTTAATTTAAAGTCTTTATGAAATTCTCTCAAACTGTAATATGCCTTATTAACCAAAAGCTTCTTTGTTTGTCTCCTGAACTCCCTATCACATTGGAGCCCCCTTAGTCTGACAGGAAGATGATAAAAGCTTTTTACTTCCGTATGTAATGAAACTTTGAATTTGTTCCAAATGCGGGATAGGCAATCTGACAGTATAAGTCTGGTGTGTATTATAAGGTCGAGTCAAGGACAACTCTGTTATATATTTCCTAAAGACCAGACTGCTTCCAAAATAAATATGCAACAAAATGTCAAGATTGCATGCCACAACATTTTGATGCACGGTGTTGGAGCTTAAATTTAAATTATCTTAGCATGCCGGAATTCGACTGCTCTTATTGTAATAAAAAATGTGTTTTTAAAGCTAGGCCGAAGGAGGAGGAGGTCTTTGGAGCAAGGTGTGATGGGTGCAACCTGGTAATCTGCAAGACATGTGCACATGCCGTTTTTAAGAATATTATCATATTATATTACTTGGACTGCAAACAATATGTTGGGGATATCTCAAAAATTAAAAAGTTAATGAACATCGTTGATACATCTGTGAACGATAGTGAGGCTGAAAATGCGAGAATAACAAAAACTATTGCTGATTTAAAGTCTAAATTAAACCAGCAAGCCTTATTAGCTGAAAAGAACTGTTTTGATGTTGACACCTTCAAAAAAATTCAGCGAATTCAAAATGCATGTGCAAGATTTATTTATGGTCTTAAAAAATATGATCATATCTCGCAGAAAATAGATGAACTGGGCTGGCTTACAATGAAAAATAGACGAAAACTTCATGCTTTGTGTTTATACCACAAAATATTATTGACCAAGAGGCCGGGCTATCTTTTCAATAAAATTGTATTAGGAACTGACGTGCATGATCGTAATACCAGGTTCAATAAACGGCTGAATTTTCCAATCCACAGAACTGCACTATTCGAACGCTTTTTTAGCTACAATATAGCACAAATGTACAACAAAGTACCTGACAATCTAAAGGTTTTGAATGTGCAACTTTTTAAAAGGAAAATTAAACAGCTTCTGAGAGAGAACAAGCTTTGAGTGTATTGTCTCTTTTGTTGCTGCCATGACCGAGTTTATGAATATATCTCAATTATGTTACTTATCCTGATCTTGCAAAGGAAATAAACCATAATATGTCATATGTACACCCTATTTAGACTGATTTATACCGAATATGTGAGCCTCCCTTATATTGTATTATATGATGTTGTATTATATTATATTGTATTGTATTGTATCATTATTATTGTTGTTGATAATATTATTATTTATTGTCAATTATGTCTAATTTAAATTTAAGTTCTATATGTATATGTAAGTGTACCCATGGGCAAGTGTAAGAGCACAAACTACTGTGAACTTCCCCATTTTTGGAAATAGGTCTAAGTAGCATTTAAAGATCCTTTACACAAATAGTGCACTATGTAAAAATCGACCTCTCCTATTGGTCGATCCATCTTGTATTACGAGATGTCTGCGTGATGCAATCAATTTCTGTCAGAAGCTCTCGTGGTGTAGAGGTTTATACAGCTGGGTCTCACCTGGACGGCCGAGGTTTGAACCCCGTTGCTATTTTTTTATTTTTTTTAAGATTATGCTTCTAAACAGTTTTTTTCTTGATTTTGGGTGTGTCTTGGGTTAGTTTGGGTTAACACCTGGTTAGTTTCCTTTCCTTGAGCCCCCGTAGCGAGCGAAGCGAGCGGAGGGCCATGCAGATCGACCAATAGGAAAGGCCGATTTTTATATAGTGCACTATTTGTGTAAAGGATCTTATAATGCGTCTAAGTAAATGTATATATTTATATTTTTATGTAACTACCAAAATAAAGGCATTAATAAATAAATAAATAAACTGTAGGCAAAGAATTCAGAGCCTCGAGGAGGAGAATAATAAGATCAGCTTAAAAATAAAGCAAAGGGATGACTGTATTTCCAAGCAAAGAAGATTAAGGATGACGTTTTTGAGACGGAGAAGGCTTCCACAGATAAAGTAAACGAACTGCAGGAGACAATTATTCGGTTAAAAGAAGGAATACTTTTAATTAATGAGAGTAAGGAACAGGTTGTTGCGGAGCTTGATCAATGTCGTCAAAAAATGAGTACAGTTGAAAGGCATTTGAAGGAGATGACGGTTATAAATAGAGGGATGATTGACTCTATTCGCATACTTGAGAAGGGAAATAATATGTACTGTGAAGAGATATCTAAGCTTAGGGAATCCTTGAAGAAGAATTCTCCAAATCTGCCTGCCGGAGTGTCTGCCAGAAATAAAATGGTCTCTAATGAAAAAAGACATGTAGATAAAGACAAAGTGTATATGTGTATATTAGTATAAAATTATCTAGAATGAATTTCCAATGCATGAACCCATAAAATTGTAAAAGAATTTCATGGCCTAGAATCTAACAAAGTATCCTTGAACTTAAAAAAGGTGTGGCAGCTGGTAGGAGATTACCAACAGTAACTGTCAAGAGGCCAATTATCACAAGAATTTACTTCATTTTTCAACGATCACAAGAATTTACTTCAATTTTTAATGATTTATTTTATTATACATATTCAATAATTTCTTGACAGGTGAATGGAATCTTCAGTTCATTTTGCGTTACTTCTAGTTTCTCGACAATTAAATCAAGTTTTAAAAAAATGCACTTTTCAACAGTAAACAATTTCCTTGTGTAGGTGATCACTAATTCCATATTATTCGTACAAACATTTCTAAACTATTGGGCAAAGTAATATGTACCAACATTCTATGATATGACGATTTGCCAGCTCCTAGTAAAATATCAGATCTTAGAACAAAAACAAAGCAAATTGGCTAAAAACAAAAACTGAGAGCTTAGGACTATTAGTAACTTACCACATTTCAATATAAAAGTGCATCAAAAATTCAATAAACAGTTCTTGTTTAATCAGTTTTCGAATACATGAAAGGACTATTAGGGATTCAAGGAAAATCTAGGGAAAGGTAAAAAGGTGCATTATATATTTAATTACCTACTTTACTTGTAACATAACAATAGGTAGTAAAATATTTAAGTCTTACCGAAAGTCTTTAATCCATAGAATGCCCACAAAGCCACTGAAACAATCATGCAGGTAACACCAATAACATATTTCCATTCCCCAGTGGGTGCTTTGAATTCAGCAAAGGTTTGTCTGAATGAAGCTCTGTACAAAGCCTTTTTTTCTTCAACAGAGAGTTGTTTCCAGTCACCCTTCTCTTTTTCACGGAGTGCCTAAGAAAAATGAGTTATTAATTAGATACTTTAGCTACACAAAAAAAAAGAGGTGTGTGTGTATGCAAGAATCTTCAGGAACACCTTAACCATCCTCTGAGCAGAGATACCCGCAGAAGTTAATAATAGTCTTTTGGGAGGTATCTTACCAAAATATCAGCATTGGGTTCCTGCCATCTGATGGCCGGTAGGGGAAAGTCGACACGGTCAACATACGAAGGCTCCCCATTGAATCCAAACCCAACAATTTCTCTTTTACCAATGAGGGTCCTGGCATAGGAACCACCACCACTACTCATGGACGCAGCTTGAACCAAGGCTGGTTTGGTGAAGGCATTTTTGATAAGCTGTTTTGTGGTGAGGGCTAACAGTGTGTTAGCCATGGTGAATTCCTGGTAAAAGAAATATTTGTATAATTACAAATAAAATGTTGAATATACACACTAAATACATAGCTAATAATATTACAACAGTAGGGAAAAACACTTAATAATCATACATAATTTAGGATAGATTATGCCAGGTAGTGACAAAAATATTTAGGTTAGAACAAGTATTATGTAATCCATAAGTACGAAATACAAGAAATATATGAATTTACTGCCTTTGAACTATTCTCATTAATATCAAAAATAGACAAGTCAAGAGTAGGACATGATCAATTGGTTACCTAATCAAGGGATAGGCAGATCAGGTTCTCAAATCGAGAACGCAAAATACTAATAGGAAACCCTTGAGAATTCTCATTAAATAGTGCTACGTTATTTCGTAATAAATGGGATTTGTTGTATTAAACCTACACAATTAAAATTAAAACTTAGACGAACAATATATACATACCCTACAAACACTGGAATACTGGAAATGGAGAATATTCAATATTGAAATTCTGTGACAATTGACAAATACTGACAATGACAATAGTAGAGATGCGCGATTCGATACGCAATACTAGACCCGATACGAGATATTTAAGTTCGATACTGTGATACTATAGGTCTGTTCTAGCAGCGATTTCAAACCGTCCGGAGTTTGCGCATAACGATATAAACGCCGCTTATATGACTATGCGCAAACTCCGTACGGTTTGAAACCGTTTGAAATCGCTGCTAGAACAAACCTTATATATTGCAAGTATCGATACATATGAGTCTTATCGATACTTTAAGCCCCAAAAAAATTTTTGGTATTTTGGTACAGTTCAATAAATACTTACCTATGATACAGTTACAGTTGGAATTTTATTTATAAGAGTGAATATTTTTGTGTGTCGCCGTGCGTTACCTCCATGTCCTGTTTTTGAAGAACATTACTGCTGGCATAGTACCCCGAAAATCGGGGATCCCGAATGCGAGATTTCAGTTCATAGTGCAATTGTGAATGAGAGGAGCGTGATTGGTTAGCTACGTGAGGTGACGCATGTCTTCGCGATGCAACCAATTGTTTGTAAATCAGCAGATGGTCTAGGGGTCTGCATGGTTAGCCTTCACTTCGGCGACCCGGGTTCAAATTCCGTCTGTTTCGGTTTTTTTGAAGTAAACAGTTTTTTTCTTGATTCTTGGGTTTTTTCTTGGGTATGCCTTGGGTTAGCACTTGGTTAGTTTCCTTTTCTTGAGCCCCGAAGCGAGCGAAGGGCTATGTACTTGCCAATTGCAGGTCTTAAAATCGCATGTATTCACAAGTGCACTACGAACTGAAATCGCATCTCGAATATTATAGCATCGATATGTCGAGTATCCATAATTATACACCCGTAGATTAGTTAATTGTCAAATTGTCTATGAATATATTTTATTCGTCACACTCATTCAGCACTCATCGCGTCATACGTGTTATAGGATCCTTTACACAAATAGTGCACTATATAAAAATCGGCCTTTCCCATTGGTCGATCCGCATGGCCCTAAGCTCGCTTCGCTCGCTACGGGGGCCCAAGAAAAGGAAACTAACCAGGTGCTAACCCAATCTAACCCAAGACACCCAAAATCAAGAAAAAAAGCTGTTTAGAAACATAATCTTTAAAAAATAATAAAAAAAAGCAACGGGGTTCGAACCCGCGTTTTCCAGGTGAGCCCCAACGATCTAAACCTCTACACCGCAAGAGCTCTTGATAGAAATCGATTGCATCACGCAGACATCTCGTAATACGAGATGGATCGACCAATAGGAGAGGTCGATTTTTACATCGTGCACTATTTGTGTAAAGGATCTTTACCCCCCGTGACCACATCAAACCAATATCAACCCCTCCAAGATATTGACACTGAGGAGGAAGACACAGTGAGTGTTGCGTCAACCACCGCCTCCACGGGGGTCAAACGCAAAATCTCTGCAAACAAACAGAACAAACCAACCCCTAAGCCAAAAATACTACCCCCGCCCCCGGTAGTCATCAAAGGCCGCCCTGCTGACCACAGGGAACTAAGAGACGACCTGAAAGCGCTGCGTATCACAAAATACCAGCTAAAATATACAAGGAACAGCGTTATAGTGTACTGCGAAAACGCTATAGACTCGCATACATTAAAACGGGCACTCGACCA
Source organism: Pissodes strobi (assembly GCA_016904865.1). Lineage (NCBI taxonomy): Eukaryota > Metazoa > Arthropoda > Insecta > Coleoptera > Curculionidae > Pissodes > Pissodes strobi. The sequence goes on along the minus strand of MU185412.1, from coordinate 88,965 downwards.
GGACCAAACGGAGTACCACTCCTACGCCGAGACAAGCGAAAAAACCAGAGCATTTGTACTGCGAGGACTTGATGGCAACATCAAGCCCCAAGAGATATCGGAGGCACTCAAAGACATGTTAGAAGCGTGTCGGGGCGACAAAGCTGAAATTGTACAGGCCTCGATTCGCTTCTTTTCGTTCGAATATTCCCAATTCGACATAAAATGCTAAACGTCGCAAGTTGGAACTGTCACGGCATCAGGTCCAAAATGGGCGAATTTCGTAATTTTATGCAAACTCCCAATTTTCAGATTGTTTTCCTCAACGAAACGAATATATTTCCTAATTTTACGTTCAAGATTAGGAACTATAATATCGAGAGATTTGATAGACCTGATCGAGCCGGAGGAGGCGTGGCATGCCTCATACACAAAACTCTGCGCTATCGGCGCGTATATAACGTGCACACCGCAATCGAAAACGTCAGTATTGAACTGGAGAGCGGATTGCGTGCATGTGGCTGCTACGCGCCCCCGGCTCTCCGCCTCACAGAAAACGACCTCCTTGTATTATTACCACAAAACAGAGTATCCCTGCTGATAGGGGACTTGAACGCCACGCACGCCGACTGGGGCGGCGTAACTAACAGCAGGGGTAGATTATTTAAGGGGATAATCGAAAATAATCTGGAAATGTCCTATCACAGAACTCCAAATCCTACATATCTTCGTAGTGACTCTTTCCTGGATGTTGCTATTACTCGGGGAGCGATAAGAACTACTCAACTGTTAGAAATCAATACCTAAAACTCGGATCATCTGCCGATCAAGATTAGCCTGTATCATAGGGTCCCCATGACGAGTGACACCGTCGTATCCTACAGGAATGTTGATTGGAGGATGTTCCGAGCAAGGTTGAACGAGTTGACAGTCGTCCCGGAGCAAATAGAAATAATCCAGGAATTAGAGAATGAAGTAAACACACTTACTTCAAATATCCAGCGCATCCGTGATGCAATGTGCCCTAGGGTTACCATCCACCCTAAGACAGAATCACTCCCTGATCACATCCTTGAATTAATTTCACTTAGAAACCGTGTTCAACGCCGATGGCAGAGAAACCGGACACAAATGGGATCCGCTCGCATGAATGCGCTGACGGAGGAGATCAGGATTAAAATACGGGATCACCGTAGTCAAGCATGGCTTAACTACATTAACACAATAAACAGGGAAGACGGCTCGCTGTGGAAGTTGGCTAGGAAAGTCCGTGGAGGTGGTACGCCGATGCCCGTGATCAAGCACCGTGGCGTAGACATGGTGAACGATCAGGGAAAAGCGGAGGCCTTCTCGGATTACTTGGAGGGCGTCTGACACTCTCCCTGAACAAACCCAATACAGTCAAGCTGTAAGAACCTTCCTGCAGCAAAAATATCCAATTCCTCCGTCAGTACTTGATAAGATGAGAGTCACTCCGGCGGAACTCCGCAAAGCTCTTTGCCGTTTGCCGAGAAATAAAGCTCCCGACCCGGATACCATACCGAACATAGTTCTGAAAAATCTACCTAAAAAGTCACTTATCCACCTATTGCATATACTTAATGCGGTAATCAGGCTACAACATTTCCCTACCCCCTGGAAAGCAGCGTGCGTTATCCATTTCCTGAAACCAGGAAAAGATCCTTCACTTACGGCATCATACCGGCCGATATCTTTATTGAACACCCTCGGCAAGGTGGCTGAAAGGCTAATCTTGCCGAGGGCCAACGGAGTTGTCGAAAAACTCGGCATCATACCCCCGGAGCAGTTCGGTGTTCGCGGCCGGCATGGCACTGTCATGCTTGCCGCGAAAATCGCATCTGACATCTACGATGCATTTAACAGCAGGCAATCAACTGTGGCCCTATTCCTGGATATCGAGAAGGCGTTCGACAGGGTATGGCACGAGGGGTTGATATATAAGCTTCTAGCTAACCATGGCATACCGTTACATCTAGTCTCCCTTATTGGATCATACCTTGCCGAACGCACTTTCGTGACCAGAGTAGGAACACACACGTCTGCTAGCAGGAGACTTATAGCAGGTGTGCCACAGGGCACTGTACTTTCGCCGCTGCTTTTCAACCTTTATATTGCAGACATCCCGTCACATCCCGAAACCCATACCGCCCTTTTTGCTGACGACACGGCAATTTATTCCTCGGATCCCATCGCCGAGGTGGCGAAGTCAAGGTTAGGTGATCATATGAATATGATCATACCATATTATCAAAGGTGGAAGATCTGCCTAAATGCCAGTAAAACTGAACTTGCTGTTATTACTCGCAAGATAAAAAATACTGATATTGCGCCTCTCGCAATAGGGAACACACATATCTTTCCCAAGCAAAAAATAAAATACCTAGGACTTACATTCGACAATAAGCTAAACTTTAGTAAAAATATTGCAGCCATAATTTCAAAAAATGAAGGCATCAAAAAAGGTCTAAGCTTACTGGTGACAGGACGGTCATTTCTAAGCCCTACGAATAAAATTATGTTATATAAGTCAGTTATACGTCCTGCGCTACTATATGGTGCCCCGGTGTGGCGCTCGGTGGCCAGAACACACTTACGTAAACTTCAGATCCTGCAAAATAGATACCTGAGAGCGGCGTTCTCCCTTACTCTGCGTGATCGAGTCCGAACTGCGGACCTGCATGCATGAGCTAGAGTTGAATATGTCGAGGAATACATCGACAACCATGCATGCAGATTCTACGAGCACCAGATTAGGGGATCGCCGCTAACAGCAAACATCGCTGACAGGAGATACGACCCCGAGTATCGCACCCCCCACGGCACTATATATAGATTAACGTCAATGTTCTATAAGCAGCAAAGACCCCCTTAGCCTAAACACGTCATTTTTACATTAACATAACAACCCTTAACAACATCCTACATTCTAATAGCGTTCCAATCAATTTCTAACATTCTCCTAAATTCACAAGTATCAGGAGAGCAGGAGTGCATAGCCTTTGCGGGCAATGCATGAGCCTGCCTTCTGATTGGCCAGCCGACCATGTTCGGACATGGGGGCGGGGCCTGTTAAAGGTACTACGCCGCATATAAATATGCAGCAGCACCTAATATACCTTACTTGACTTCCAACCACCGAAGCATCCATGCTCCGTAGCCTGAACCGTCGGACTCGTCTGTTATGCCTTGATGTAATGATAGAATACTGGAACTGACTTGTGAAGCACAAGTCATCATATCTTGTATATATTCTGTATATACATTGTATATAATTCTGTAAATAGATATATGTTGTACATAGTGTATTGTCCTTAGTATTATGAGCGCCTGCTCCAAATGAGCAGTTGAAGCAAGGTTTTTTGCAAAGTTTTCCTTGCATAATCACCAGGCAGCAATATATCACACTTACTACTGTACTAACCAGCCTTCCAGCTTCGGCCAATACAGTAATTGAGCGACATTGAAGGGTCTAACCCAAGTAATGAGCACACCACCGGCACTACTACTGCCCTTAGATTAAGTAGGATTAGATCAACCCCCTATGGGTGCCATAATCGGTTGGCCATGGCGTTGGACGAACAACGCCTGGCATAAACAACTGATAACATTTGGTTATATATTACCTAAGGCATGCATAGTTCTAAGATTTGTAGTTGTCAACTTATCAATATTCAAATAAATTATTAGTCAGTCAGTAAAGGATCTTTAAATGCGCGTCATACCTTGCCGGGCGAGTCTTCTCTACGAAAATTGGCACTAAGCTCTCTGCCAGCAGGAACCTGCTAGCGGGGGTGCCCCAGGGTACTGTATTATCGCCGCTATTATTCAATCTTTATATAGCAGATATCCCGTCATGTCCTAGCTCCCATAAAGCCCTATTCGCTGATGATACAGCGATCTACTCCCTCAATCCTCAAGCGGAGGTGGCGAAGGATAATCTCCAGGAACATATGCATACTTTCATCCCTTACTACGATAAGTGGAAAATCTCTTTAAACCGCTCTAAGACAGAACTTATTATAATTACCAGAAAACGTAAAGACATAAATGTCACCCCTTTAATGCTAGATAACACCCCAATACTGCCTAAACCTAAGGTTAAATACCTAGGCATCACCCTGGACAATAAATTAAACTTTTCACAGCATATAGAAGCGGTAATTGCAAAAAACGCTTTTATAAAAAAAGGGTTGAACACCCTAGTGACTGCCAGGTCGTTTCAAAGTCCTTGCAATAAGTTAATACTTTATAGAGCTATCATCCGGCCAGCCCTCCTTTACGGCACCCCAGTCTGGTGCTCTGTTGCCAAGACACATAAAAGAAAACTTCAAGTCATACAAAACAACTATTTGAGGGCTGCATTTTCATTAACGCTCCGGGATCGGGTCAGGATAGAAGATCTGCATGCGTGGGCAAAGATGGAGTACATCGAGGAGTGCATCGATGCCCTCGCATGCAGGTTCTTCGAGCGGCAGATAGCGGGCTCCCCGCTTACTGCAAACATCGCTAATCAGCGCTACAACCCGGAAATTCCCATCAAATATGGTACAATTTACAGAGAAATCACTCTTTTCTATCGGCAACTTATGCCACCTTAAGATGGGTTCCCTCGGGGGTCTCAATCTGAAGGATAACTTTCAAAAACCACCCTAAAAACAAGCTACAAAAGTGTATTTCTATGTGTAAACTTTTCCAAGATATCAGGAGCACAGAAATGCAGCACCACCTTCAAACTACGCGCGAGATCTGTTCTCGCCAGGCCAATCCACGGCGTTCGGACACGTGGGCGGGGCATGTTAAGGGAGCTGGTCGGCACAAGCGGGTACGGACAGTGTAAACTTTGTAGTCTCGAGCCGTTGAGCCGCGAGCCAGCTGAGGAACATAACGAGAAATCTGGCGCCAATTTTTCCGTTTGTTGTGCTAGCACATATTGTAACTAAACGAGACGCTAAATCCCTAGTTACGATTCAACAGCCGGGGTATTATAATGGCTTTGCATGTCCCTCCGCTCGCTTCGCTCGCTACGGGGGCTCAATCAACAAGAACTAACCAAGTGCTAACCAAAACTAACCCAAGGCTAACAGAAACTAACCCAAACTAGCTCAAAATTAAGGAAAAAGGTGAATTAATAAAAAAAACATATCTTTAACAAAAAGGTAAACAAAACATCTGTCGCGACCGGTGGGAATCGAACTCGCAGCGCGGGAATGACAGTCAAGCACCCTGCCTATTGCACCACCGAGGCGTTAGAGGAGTTTTGCTAGAACGTAAAGACATGGAACACGTATGACGGCCATAGGCTGGCTCGATGACTCGCGGCTCGAGACTACAAAGTTTACACTGTTCGTACCCGCTTGTCTGGTCGGCATACAAATATGCTCTAGAAACCGTCATAACGCATATGATTCCAAGCCACCGAAGCGTCCATGTATTCGCAGCCGGTACCACGGTACTCGCTCAGCGCGACCTGATACCATTACATTAGTTGAATAGACTTAACATGGTTAAGTCCCCTACATTCATTGTATATATTTTTAATCGTTTTGTCAGAATACATGTTGTATATATTGTATATATTGTAAATATAAAATTGTAGCTTTACGACGCCCTGTTCTATAAGAACAGTTGAAGTAGGGTTTTTCTGTAGTTTTCCCTACATAACTACATCTATCAATAACTTCTGCAACATGTACACCCAAATAGCAAGCTTTATGCCAATCTCTTAGTATTATAACTTTGAAGTGGCAACCCATGTAAAGTGTAGCACCAAACGAACAATACCACATACCTAATATATTAAATAGGTTTAACAGCGACCCCCTATAGGTGACGCTACCTGCTGGCCACTAAGGCAATGCAGAAACATTGCCCGGCTTAACAGCAGTGTCAAGTTCAATGTCATTCTTACTGTTAGTTATGTAGTTAAGAAACCTATGTAATGAACAAATTAATATATGATCATGATTTTATTCTTAAGGATCCTAACGAGTCCTACCGCCTGACGAGTCCTGCACGCGCATCACAATGTTTACGTTTACATTTGGATTTTTTTTCACTTCATACCATGCAACCAAGCAAAACTAACCCCAGGCATGCGCAAAATCAAGAAAAACATATGTTTCACAAACATAAGTTAAAAAAAACATGTCTTACCATTGGAAACGAACCCGGGACGCCGTATCAAAAGCACAGCATTTAATCACTGAGCCACGAGATCCACTGAGAGCAATTCCCTGGACCATAAAAACATCTGTCAGAATAGTCAGAAATGTAAACTGTGATACGTGCGCAGCCCAACACTCCTTAAGAATAAAATATATGCATTGCGTATTCATAGACACAACGTTGCCGGGACCGGGTCACAGGACATCAGAGTAGTTTTACATTTAATTTTCACTTCACGCATGGCCTTCCGCTCGCAACCAAATAAAACTAATCCAAGGCCTACCCAAAATCAAGAAAAAAACTTTTTACAGACATCTTTATAAAAAAACTTGTCTTGCCCCACTTGAATCAAACGCGGGCTCCCATCTGAGAAACACAGCATCCAACCACTGAGCTACGCGACCACTTGAAAGCAATTCGCTAGAACATAAAGATATTGTGTTTGTCAACAATGCAAAGCACGCGCAACTCTGAAGGCCTGTGACCGGGATCTCGAATAGTCGTATCCATACGCAGAACTTTTTTTTTTGAACCATCCATTCGTCTTCTCTCACGTGACGAGTCCTGGGCTTGCGCGCGCATCACAATGTCTACATTTGTACTTCTATCATTTCACGCATGGCTCTTCGCGCGCAACCAACAAAAACTAATCTAAGGCAAGCTCGAAATGAAGAAAAACTTTTTCAAACATAATCTTGAAAAAAAAGCAGGTCTTGCCGCTGGAAACGAACCCGGACCTCCAGAGGCCCGCCAGGACCGCCGTATCACAAATATAACATCTAAGCACTTAGCCACAAGGCTCACTGGAGTAGCTAAATGTAGCGCAAAGGCTAACAATGTTCCTAACCCTATCGTATGCGATAAATTACCCATGTCTTTACGATCTAATGATTTGCTTTCAACAGGTATTTTAATGCAGTGGGCAGATTCTGTTCTTGTGTTACGGGGGTCAGGGTTCGATTCCAAGACACGTTTTTTTAGGGTTGTGTAAAAAGTTTTTTTCTACATTTTGGGAGTGCCGTGGGTTAGTTGTTGTTAGCTATCTTATCTTGTCAGGAGCGTCTTCAGACAGCAATCTGTTTTGAACTTATCCGTTCGGTTTCACGACGCGACTCGACGTTGGTCGAATCGGCAGAATTACCCATGTCTTCGCGGTACACTGAATTGCTTCCAATGATCTAGTAGCTCAGTGGTTAGATAATGTGGTTGTGATGCGAAGGTTGCTGGTTCGATCCCCGTCAGTGCCGTTGTTATATGTGCTGTGGCCAAGCTATATTTGAAATTATTATTAAGGTCATGTTTGCAAAACGTTTGTTTTTCTTGACTTTGGGTATGCCTTGGGTTAGTTCGGGTTAGGTTTGTTTGGTTGCTCCCCGAAGCGGGCGGAGGGCCATGCGAAATAACTTAATTATTGCCGACATTCGGACAAGGTCGCTGAAGGTCAGTAGAAAAATTCAAAGGTGACCGCTGTCTAAAAATGTTAGTATCTTGTCATGTTAACCCTCTTATAGAGGGGGTGGAATTGCACTGCTACGAGGCAATTTGTCAGCTCGCCTCTCTTCCGGCGCTTAGTTAGAGGCAGGGCAATCCTCCTACTTAACGTAGACGTTGTTCCAATGTGAAGGGACTATTTGGTAGGAATTCTACCGATTTTCCGCTCGAATCTACAGACTTTTCATTTCTAAGGTTGGCAACGCTGTTCATACCAGGCAGCAAAAGAAAGAAAGTGAAGAACACAGGACGTAGCCGGGCCCGGGTCACAGGACTTCAGAGTTGTTTTACATTTCATTTTCACTACACGCATGGCCCTCCGCTCGCTCCGTGGCGAAACCAAACTAACCCAAGGCATGTCCAAAATCAACAACAAAAAACTTTTTACAAACATAACATTAAAAAACGCATGTCTTGCCACTGAAATCGAATCGAGGTCGCCGTATCACAAACACAACATCCAGCCACTGAGCTACGAGATCACACCCACGACGTTGCCACTGCCGCATCAGAGAGCTTCAGAGTTGTGCGCGCATCAAAGTGTTGACAAAAATGTCTAAAATTACACCTCACGCGTGGTACTCCGCTCGCTTCGCTCGATACGGGGGCGCAATCAACAGAGACTAAACAAAACTAATCCAAGGCATGCCCAAAATGAAAAAAAAAACTGTACCCATAATATTAAAGAAAGATCTCTTGCCACTGGAATGAAACCTGGGCCGTCGTATTGCAGATTCACCATCCAACCACTGAGCTACGGACCAGTTGACAGGAATTTGCTAGGCCCTAAAGATATGGTGTTTGTAAACAATGTAATGCTCGCGCAATTCTGAAGCCGTCTGATGTGGTACGGGCAACGGTTTGTCACCACACCACTTGAGAGCAATTCGCTGGGCCATAAAGATATGGTGTTTGTCAACAATGTAATGCGCGCGCAACTCTGAAGGCCTGTGATCGGTGTCTCGGAAACATTTACTGTGAAGAACTAGGCGTTTTATTATTATTTTTTTAACATTGCTACATATCCGTTGATAATGATGCAGAGTATTTAATTTAATTTACCACCATATCTTGTTTTTGAATAACGGTACTGTTGGCCTGGTACCCTGAAAACCTGAGATCTCGGATTGTTAAGGCATAAACAATATTTTACAGTATCGATACTTTACGTCCCAATCCGTATCGATACTTTTGTGTATCGCGTATCCATACACTCAGGCATTGTTTATATATCAGCAATGACTCAGGCCTCTTTCAGACGATACGGATTTTAGCCGGTCCGGTTCTATTGGTTTTAACGTGAGTGGTGCATTAAAACCTTGTGACAATTAGTTTAATGCACTATTGGACTACAATAAATCGGACCGGTTAAAATCCGTATCGTCTGAAAGAGGCGTAAATCACACGATAGTCCGAACATGCGTGCGTGGTGTTTTGCACTCGCCCTTGGCACGTTTCATGTACACGGTTGTCAGATCATTTTTAAATCAATGGTTGACGCTCTATAAATTCAGTATAAATCGCAAAATCAGTGGCCCTACAGCGGCGTGGGTATCTGTCACTTTCCCACAAATCCCTTCCGCAACTAATCTGATCTGAAAATTCGTAAACTTACCTTAAGTAACGAGAGATCCATTTGTAATGTAATGTAAGTTAAGGTAATGACATTATGATATAATATTTGTTTTTCAAACGTTTAATTCTAATTTTCCTAGTTTTTTTATGAAACTAGTACTTATTACAGTGTAATAAATAATACGAGTAGATTAGAAGCATTGTATAAGGAAAAGGAGAATATCCAATTATTAGAAGTAAGACCAGTGGAAAAATCGGTATGCTTGGCAACACTGCATATTTGAGTCATCAAGTCATCTGTCACATTGACCTTGGTTCTTGCTCTTCGCTTTTTCAATGTATTCGTATTCCCAGTCTCTTTAGAGTATCCTTATCTATGGTCCTGTTGATTTTTGACATTTTTGAGAGGTTGTGTTTTGTGTTGTGTTTGACTATTTTCAATTTGAGTTTGTTTTTTCACATTTTTGTATCAAAATAGATTTGTTCTAAAACGACTTAGTACGCAAGGTAATACTATTTAAATTTTGTTTGTATATATTATTTTACATTTTTTTGGGCGGCTGTCTCATCAGTTTATTTATGGATGCGTTTCCTTATCAGGAGTTTGACAAATAAAATAGCAGTTAATTATTTATTTTATCATCATAATAGACCAAGAATACCGTCTAGAATACTTAATTAAGCAGTAACCTTAAGTTGAAAGGAAAACACGTTCGTTTTCGGTTAGGTTTTCCTTGTGATGATTGTGAAAATATTGCCTAGAAGTTTTGAGTTCAAAAACTGATGGTTATTCTAAATATGTTTGTATTTCTAGAAGTGATCTACTTAAAACCAGTATATTGACCATTTAGTTGTGTTTGAAACATAATTTCTCTGTTCAAAAGTAAAAGTATGTGTTTTACATTATATTAAAAAGAGAAACAACAGTTGGTACATGTTTTTAGCAAGTCTGTTCAAAGTGTATTTTTAGAATGAAAGAGAATCTTCAGTGAATGCTTTCTAGTTGTTTTTATTTTGTGGCGGCTTCAGAGATTTTTATAAACGAAACATTAGGCCTTAAATTAAAAGGTCTTTTCTATTTTAAATTAACCGAGCACTACAAAGGTTCAACAGACCTCAGGCAATTTAGATTCTGTTGTTTATTTTTTATTTGCTTCTAATTTAGCATTTGGGCATTTTGATCAATAGTGAGTTAAGTTAGTATATTTTATTTACTACATTTGTATCAGTGTAGGTATGTATATTTGTTCATTTCAAGAGGAATGTACAAACAAGTAATGACATGTTTCACATGATAAATTCTTTGTTTATTATTCACCAAAAACCAGAATATAATTCTTGCAATAAACACTTTTGAGTCATATTTATGTTATTTTTAGACGTAGATATATGATTTTTTTGCTTGCGAGATGCACATTTTTAGTAATCATCTCAAAATGTATTCAAATCCCGCATACTGAAACCTGCTAAATGCAACCGATTCTCAATTTCTTCTTTGTGTTAAAGCCATGGAAAGACTTATTAGAAAAAATTGTTGACAGTATGATTCAATTTTGACAAGATATGCTGGATGCATATGTGGCAAATATTCACTGAACGAAAGTGGTGAACTGTTAAAATAACTTTGATCTTATGTGTTGTATATTAATGTTTTATTCAGTTTAGTGACGAGGAATATATGAAATGTATTGATTAGACCTTTAACTTTTTATAAGCCTATTTATTTAATGGTACAGGAAGCTACATTTATCCACTGCTCTTTGTGTGAATCTAGTAAATTTTTTAAAATTATGAAATTATATGTCTGCCGACTAAAAGAGTATACTCGAAAGTATATTACATATCAAGAAACCCTTGAAAAAAGTGGACAAAATATAGGATCTCTTCTGATGCATACTTTTAGCAGGTTAATGTTTTTCCTTTTAGATGGCCGCCACTGTAAATGATCTTTGGGTATCCTGGTTCAGCTGTTGTGTAGCACAACCCCAAAAAAGAAGACATCGGATTGATAGGTATGCTTTGGAGTACCAAGTGAATAACCTAGAAGTTAAAATTAGTTTTCTCACATCAGGATAGTTTTAACTAAACTAAATACTAGCCCAATAAGTTTTGAAAATAAATTCCTAAAAATGTGTACTGCTTTTAACTTGGAAAAACAGTTAAGAAGTTCATGGAAAGTACCTGAAAGTTAAACTCTTTAACATATTGTTTGCTATTTATTCAGGTCTATGATAGGCAACCCAACAAATTTTGTACACACTGGCCATATAGGAAGTAGGGATGTGGAAATGCCCGGTGAGCAACAGATAGCTTTACAGAATCAAATGAAAAGTAAAGGTGGTTATGAAACTTCATTTAAGGTAAGTAAGTTTTAGCAAAATATTGCATTGTTACACCCAAAATTTCCTTTTATCCTTCAAGGTCCTCTAATTTGGTGTACGAATAGCTACCAGTCCCTAGATTTCAGTTATAAAATATCCAATTTTATCACATTGTGATAGCAAGTGAACAAAAATTTCATCTTTTCATGGAGAAAAATAGGGTTGATTTTCAGAGAAAATAAAATTGAGCTTATTTTAGACAAATCATTTCATATTTAGGTTCAACATTTTCCAAAATCTCAAAAATTGTTTAAAAAAAAAACTGGTGTAATTGTTATAAATGAGGCTCAACCAAGTTACTGTCTGAGGGAGGCATGGTCAGTGGTGAATGAACTTAGAGGTAAGGGCCATTATTTGGGTTGCGCTGCTGATTTGTCCGCAGGAGAACTTAATAATTTTTACTGCTCCATTGCTCAACATTTGTCGAGTGAGATGCAAGTAGAAATCCTTTGGATTATTTAAAATAAAAATCTGTTTCTGAAACATTTCAATCCTACTGATATTGTTGAAATAAAACTGATACTTAGGGAAATAAAAAATCCGTCATGTTGGGATCAGTTATCTGTAGGAGTCTTGCTAGAGCTGAATGATTCTGCTTATCAGACATTGTCGCAAGTTATTAATGATTCATTTTACAAGGGGAGTTTCTCGAGATTTTAAGGTGAGCTGTGGTGTGGTTAATCCTTTGCATAAGGGGGGTGAGATCAATTGTCCATCTAATTTTAGGCCTATTTCTTTGATGTAAATATGTTCTATATTGTTGTGGAGGATTCATTCTTACCCTGGAATTGATTGCCTTTGGCTCCACAAATGATTGAATTTTGTTTGAATTGTTATAGAGCCACTTCGGCCCCGGCTCAAGGATGTAAACTGCACAAGTGCAAGTTTAGTGACCCTAATTGCCCACTTTAGCCAAAATAGTTGAAAAACTGGTCAAGAAGAGAATGATATCGTTTTTGGACAGACATAATGTTTTATCTTTACAGCAGTTTGGGCTTCAAAATGAAAAAAATACTAATCAGCTGTGTTTGCACTACTGGAGGATCTCTATGTGAGTTGGAATGAGGGTCAGGTGGCAGCGGCGGTTTTTGTGATGTCGCAAAAGCGTTTGACTGTGTAAATCACGGAATATTGTTGAATAAACTCAACTGGTATGGTTTTAGAGGGAATTCTCTCAGGTGGTCTGGGTCTTATTTGTCTGATCGCTCTCAAGCAGTATTTTTTAAATAATAAGATATCATTTCTTGTTGGCACTTATTAAGAAAGCGGTACATACATGATTGTTTTCCTCTCAAAAAATTAAAAAGTCAAAGTGCCTGTGAAATGGTTTAACCAGGAACTAAGTCGTTATTATTGATTTATATAATAAACTTAATGAGAGTACTAAAAACTTGAATGTGAAAGATTTTAAATTTGCAATAAAGAAACCAGTCCGTTCATATGCTTTTTATATAATATCCAGGAATACATGCTCACAACGCTTAACATAAAATTAATGCTGGGGAGTTTGCAGAGTCTAATAGTTTGTTCTTATTCGTTTTGGTGTAGGTGACTAACTTACAGTGTATTTTGTTATTAATGAATTTTGATTATTATTATTATTTTATGATGTTTTTATATACTTCTTTTGAACTTCGTACTTTGATTATAAATAAATAAAATAAATTATCCTTTATTGCCAACCAAATCTTTTTTACAAGACACAGCAACATCAAAAAGAAAACAGATGCGGCCTAATGCTTACTAATCTAAATCTAAATTATAATGGATGTTCAATAGCAGGAACGCCCCAAGCAAAATACATCTTTGTAAAAACAAGCTTGAAAATTATTAAAAATTTTTTAGGTTTAAAATAATTAAAAGCCTAAAGCTAAAAACATATGGACTATTACAGACATATTAAAAATTGGTTTTTGAGGTAATGTGTGTAAAAGATTGTGAGGTGTATGAGACTGTAATATTAGTACATGAATAAAGTATCTATATGTATCTAGCTATTTTATATAATAAATTAGAAATGTTTGCTAGTAGGCAGTGCATTTGGGTTACTAAGAAAATTGTTATTTTTCCATTACTGTGGTTAAATTTAAATCAATCTTCTCATGACTACCCATAATATAGCATTTCTGTTGTTTCTTAGAAACTTAACGGTTTTATAGGCCCGTTGTTGATGATTAAGCGTTATTGTAAAATGAAGGTCAAGGCGATTGCACTTTACAAGCTCAAGTAATAACTTTGAACCAAAAATGATAAAAATAGTTTTATGTGAAGATTACTAATTGATATATATTTTTTGTCATTGGTAATTAATTGACAATAAAACTGTAATTGATTGCAATAATTTAACAGTAAAATTATGCTGCTGACGCATCTTTATTTTCTTTAAGGTTAAAAAAAAATCAGTCTTTAGTTTTGGAAGTGGGCATATCCTCAGGTTTTTGCATCCTTTATCAAATTCAGTTTTAAAACATGCTTAATTGTCTGAAGAATGTAAAGATCCCATTAACAAAAAAAGTAATCGAAAAGAGTTAAGTTCATTCACCACTGACCATGCATTTCTTTGTCTATTTTTTTAAATACTGCACACAAAATGTCTTCTCTTTGCCGATTTCAATACCCCCCTGTACGTATTCAATTAAGCCACAAATACATCATTATAGTGCAGTGAACCGAGTGAACGTTGATTTCTCGCTGATGCCTGAATGTCTCGCGCTTTTTTTCGCTTTCTAATAAGAATCAGTGGGAAAGCCATTTAAAAAGTTTCCTAATGAACCCAAAATTGGGTGAGCAAATTCGGAGAACCTTTAGCTGTGGTAGTCATAAAAGTTCATCACCATTTTAAAAGCAGCATGTCGCAGGAACTTATTCTGCACCCCTTTCAACGAATCAATATACGAGTATGTCCGATACTCAGGTGACCACATAATTGTAGAATAATCGAGGTTGGATCTCACAAGTGAGACATAAAGAATCTTGGCTGTTTTCGAAGAAAGTTCACTACAATTTCTCATCACAAACCCCAGAATGTTCAAACCTCTCAAGCAAATCTTAGACGCATGATCTGCAAAACATAGCTTTTCATCAAACCATACTCCAAGGTTCCTGATAACCCCGACACATTTGAGATTCTCGTTATTGATTTTATATTCGGAATTGAACTTTTTATGGCCTCTGAAAAAGCTTATATAACAACACTTCTTGACGTTCAACGTCAGGTTATTGGTCTGTGATTGAGAGCACTCAAATCACTCTGGAATCTCACTGAGTCCTCCCGCTGCTCAATCGTCCTGTACATCTTGAGATCATCTGCAAACATGCTGACCGTTGAATGTTGGATCATACTTGCTATATCATTGACAAAGATATTCAACAGTAAAGGGGCACAGTGTGAGCCCTGAGGCACTCCCGACACCATCCTAAAAACAAAGTTTTTAACTTGAATCCTCTGCAAGAAAACTCTTCAATCATCCAATGAGTGATGAGTAAAACCCCATAACTCGCAGTTTTGCCAATAACGACTTAAAATTCACCCTGTCGAAAGCCGTCGAGAACTCAGTATAGACGGGGTCAATCTGGAGTTTCTTCTCAAAGGCCTCAATCAGATCTACCTTATACATCACCAAATTATCAGTGGTTGATCGCCCACCTGCGAAGCCACTAATCATTCCTTTACACTTCCAAGCAAGTTTGCAAATACATCCTGCAAACTCCACGATAGTTACTAATATCGCTGGGATTCCCGGACGCATATTTACACATCCTCACATACGATGGCACCAGGATGCTGAAAACTGTGAGCCTTTGTAAACAATAATTACGCTACAAAAGCTCACTTATTTCGGCACCTACGTAACTGGCTATCATAGGCACCAGGATGCTGAATTCGGTTAGGTTTTGTAGCGTACAAAAGCTCACTGATTTGGGCACCTGGAATACGCTGTTATTTAATATTTCGCTTTTCGCATGGCTCTCCGCTCGCTTCGCTCGCTACTGGGGCTCAAGAAAAAGAAACTAACCAGGTGTTAACCGAAACTAACCCAAGACATACCCAAAATCAAGAAAGAAACTGTTTCGAAACTTAACCTAAAAAAAAAGAGCAACGGGGTTTGAACCCGGGCCGTCCAGGTGAGACCCAGCCATCTAAACCTCTAGACTACGAGAGCTCTTACCGCAAATTGATTGCACCGTAAAGACATGGCGCGATTGGTTGCCCAAATCAGTAAGATTTGCACTACAAAAGCTCACTGATTTGGGCACCTAATCGCGCCTAACGCTTACAAACTCTAACCGATTTCAGCACCCTGGTGCCGTCGTATGTGAGGATGTGTAAATATGTTTCCGGACTTAAATATTGGGGTAACGAAGCTATGCTTCCAAATATCAGGAAAGGTTTGCGTTCTCAGAGATAAGTTAAATAATGTTTGCAATGGTTTACTTGGGGTAAAGACACATTGCTTCAGGAAAATATTTGAAATTGAATCAGGACCACATGAGAACTTATTTGGGAGCTCTGAAATCTTTGCAAACATTTCCGAGGAGGAGAATTCACTGACGGAAACGTCAAACTGGTTCGGAAACCGGTAATCAGGGATTGTGCGATTGAGTCACACTTGAAAAAAAAAACTTTCCAAATAGGTCAACAATCTCCTGCTCAGTGTTTCCAGACACAGAGTCCAAAAACATTGAATCCGGATAGCAATTAGAATTAACCCAAGCTTCAAGTAGAATGATCACGGAGTAACCAGATAGATATACACCACCCTGGAAGTCCGTGATTCTAGTGCGAAGGTCCCCGATATTCTGGCAGTAGAACCTTAGACTTGATCGTTTTTTTGGCACGTTCTGTTCGCGTACTATTATTTTTGTAATATATGGATTCATATTTCTATATCTTACTATAATATCGCTTTCACCATTTGATCTGCGTTCATTCAGCTCATCATCATCGTTTAATTGGTCACGCTGAATCTTAGCCCTCACCTTCAAATTAGTACCAGCAAGCTTACTTGCACTTTTTAGCCACTTTAAAGCCGCATATTCCCCTGAGCATATCACTTTCAGCGGACGCGGCCTATCTCCAGGCTGACCAATTCTAATCACTTTAAAATCTTGTTGGGTACTCAGCTCCATCTTCTCCAACCACGACAGTGCTCACATGAGCACTGTCGTGGTTGATCTGTGATTATCTTTGAATCACTTTCCGGGACACTGAAAATGAGGGGGTTCTTTGATCTTACACTTCCTGAATCTCAATAAATGTGTCCGGCTGCTGATTCGAGTCATCTGTTGGATTAGGCTCAGAGCCAGGCGTAGATTTAAGCTACTGAAGACAATCACGCAGGTGGGTAGCCTCAATCTCTAACCCATCAAGCCTTTCCTCTCTCAATTTTAGCGTTTCTCGAAGGTCGTTAATTTCTGACCGGAATTTATTGCTTTTATCTAGTAGAATTCCTTTCATCTGCGACATAATGGAGAAAATGCCCTTTTTACTAACATTTGTCTTCCTTGCTAATGATGCTATTTGCTCCCTAATAGCTTGCTCATTTGGGATATTGTTAGCAGAAACAGCACATGATGATTCGGACGCTGCTGATGCATTCGATGGTGTGTGCTTAGCAGGTCGCGTATCATTTGCAGAGTTGTTGGCCACCATCAAATCCGATTGAGTGTCGCTTAACCCCACTTTTTTACAATCATTGCATTTCCAGCTATGTGATCCGGTTCATTCCGTAAGGGCAAAAATTGTATCGAATTCGGGACTAGACAGTGATGAGCAATCTTTACGAAGCCATCAACAACAACCAGAACACTCCACTGCTAGTTGGTATGACTTTATAACACAAGCACAAACAGGACAAACATACGTCGCCGCCATGTTATTTGTCGGCATCTTTTGCCACGTTTCGTTTTTAGTTTCTCACATATTTATTGATATGCAATTCAATCTGTTGAAGTGTATAATGGTTGTTACCTCGGTTGTTACTAATCCAATTATAAAAGTCATGTATCTTATATTGCAGCATGAAGCTCTTGCGAAACAATAATATTTAAAATAATTATAGTAAGCTATATATAAATATAACTTTGTAGTATAACATACCCGGGTCAGTTCAACATAGTTGAATGAGATAAGTTGTGCTTTGTATTTATTTTGCCAATGACCGTCATAATAGATTTTAAAAAAAAATAGATTACAAAGAAGACCAATACCTACGTTGTGTTATTATTATATCTTGCACAATTTTACTTACTCATGACAAAATTAGGGAAATTTGAGGGAAAGGTGCGTCATGTAAATTAAAACACAGATTCCTAATACACCTAATTTATTATAGAAAACGTGTCAAATTATTACAGAAAAACGTGCCGGACTCAGCCTGGAATTCACGAGGAGAAAGAGTACGGCAGAGAAACCCTCGATCTAAATTCCTAACCGAATTATGCTGTATAACATTTATTAGTACAATAAAAATTAAATTACTGTATCCCGTGCCACAATTCGTAGTTCCACACTTGTAACAATACATTTAAAACTGAAGGAGTTGTTGTTAGTTAGCCAGACGTCGCTGGAAGGTACTGAGGTCCTGAATTACGGAGGCTACCCAGCTATTTAGTTGCAATTTGGGCCAATATCTCTAGAACGATCATTACATTTATAACTAGGATATTCTCCCGTCAGGGTAGGAAATGGTTGGTAGATTCATCAAGGCCCTTGCGTACACTCTCAGTCATACTAAAATTAATATCCTAGCACGAAAAGACAGCTAATAACATATTTTCTGTTTTCGTTTAAAGCAGTGTTGCCGAGGGGTTAACCGCTGACTAGAATTTGTACACTAAAATACCATATTTGACAAATAATACCAAAAATACCAAAACAAAATACCAAAAATACCAGAAAATACCAATATTATATAAAAAAAATACCAAATATCGTAAAAATTGCCAAATAATACCAAATAATACCAAATAATACCAAAAAATACCAAATAATACCAAATAATACCAAATAATACCTAATAATACCAAATAATACCAAATATTACCTAAATAATTTAATTACGCGGGCGTGCTTTAGGGCGCAATTCTTTCACCAACTCTGTTCCTCATCTATATTAACGACCTGCTGAACGAAACGAAAAAACCTGTTTTCAGTTTTGCAGATGACAGTACCCTTGTTTCCCAATTTAGATCAGAAAAACCTTTACCAGCGACAGAAATTTGGTCCAGTTCAATGCAGCAAAGACCCAAGCAGCCACGTTATCCAAGAGGGCCAATACGGCGGGCTCTGACATCATTATGACAGGATCGACCATTCCTTCATCCTCGTCAATTGGACTGCTGGGTGTCTCGGTCAAGAGCAATATGTCCTGGCATGGCCACGTTGCTAACATCGCAAAATCAGCCTCCCAGAAGCTTGGTACGCTATTTCGCAACAAAAAAATGTGTAAACCGCAGCAGTTGCTCTTGCTCTACAAAGCGCAAATAAGACCGTGCTGAGAATATTGCTCACACATCTGGGGTGCCGCACCAAAGCACACCCTAAAGCTGCTGGATTCCATTCAGAAGAGAACTGTGCGTCTTGTCGGCGACTCGGAGTTGACCCGGAATCTGGATAGTCTAGAACACCGCAGACATGTGGCCATGTCCCTGTTTTACAGATACTTTCACGGCAGATGTTCACAGGATTTGGCCCGCCCCATCCCGCCCCTGGCAACGCCTGTCAGACAGTCACGACAGACGGCAAGAGCGCACCAGTACGACGTACAACTGGAAATACCTAGAACATCGCTTTACAAGAACTCCTTTGTCTGGCGCACTGCATCACTGTGGAACTCACTCCCAGGACATCTGTTTGCCCCTAATTACAACCTACAACGATTCAAGAACCGTGTCAATCAACACCTTCGCACACACACCGCTCGTCGAGCGCCATAGGATCTCCCTTTAGTGTGTGTATCACTACCATAAAAATTTTTTAGAAATTCAGCTTAATAATCGAAAGTGGATAAAATTTATATTGTTTATTGTCCTGTTTTTTTGTAACGGTATTTCTTAGTTAAAAATTATACTAATATTCTAAACAAAACATGTAAACATTAACATAAACAAATACGTACACGTTAGTTATTATTACATTTCCTAAACAGATACCACGAGAAATACCTAAACTATTAATCCCTAATTCCTTTATTTTTGCATGCACCATGCACTAACTGCTACCTACTTTTATAAAATATTGACTTTTGGTAGTAGTTCCTTCTGTGCTTCTCCCAATGACGTCACATGCTGTTACCAGAATGTACGCGGCCTCCGTAGCAAAGCAAACGATTTTTATAGTGCCGTTGCTGCTTGTACCTACGATATCGCTGCTGTTACAGAATCAGGGCTCCAACCCGATATTTTGAACTCTGAACTCTTCCCCGAATCATAATAATACGTGGTCTACCGTTCTCCGACAAATTTGCTTCCTTCGAATGTTTGCGAAGGAGCGCGACTCATTGACATTTTAGGTTGTAAGCTAACTATTAATTATTTTATATTATATATATTTATTGTTTACATACCTCCTTCTACTAACGATATCCAGGTAGAAACTTTCCTGGAGGCTCTTTCGTCAATAGATATAATGTTGACCAAAAAAGTAATAATTCTGGGAGACTTTAATATTCCTTCTTACACTACAAACCTTCATTCCAATGCTAAACACAGACTTTTGACGGGATTCAGTGAAATACTTAACCTTCGCCAATATAATAATACACTTAACATTAGCCACCGCTGTGGGGATCTAGTTTTTGCCAACTTTAAAACTTTCCTGCAAAAAAAAACGACGTACCACTTGTTAATGAAAATCCGTATCATCCATCCTTACTGTTCAATTTTCAAGCGGCCCTCCCTCACATAGGCAACTTTCCTGTAAACAATGATGATCTACCCCTTAATAATTTCAGAAAAGTCAATTTCATAACTATTATGAGCTAATGTCGAACACTGACTGGTCGCCTGTTCTCAATGGCACAGATGTCGGTAACTCATGTCAGAGTCTTTATGAGATTCTAAATATCATATTCGCTACCTGTGCACTTCCGTGGCGTAGGCGCCTTCCTCCATGGTTTACCAAGTAACTCATTGACAATGTATTCAAAAAAGAAAAGGCCTATCGTGACTTTAAAACTCATTAAATCTCCATTTTACCTCGCCAGATACAAAGCTTTGCGCAGCTTAATTAAATCGAGCTCCGACAAGATACAGGGAATATATCCGGCATGCCGAAACAAGCATAACTTCTGATACATCAAACTTCTGGTCTTTTATTCAAAGCAAGATAGCTCAATTCCGCATTCCAGCCACTGTGAAATACACTAATCACTCTTACCACGGACCCCAATGTGTCGTCTCGGCTTTTTTCAACTATTTTCAAAGTGTGTACAAACAGCTACTGATGATATAGTTGAAGCAAGCAAATAACTTTAAAACAACACCCCTGGCCCAGACGGCATCCCACTTCATTGTTAGAGACTGTTCCATCGTTTTGTGCGAGCCCCTGTGTCATATATTCAATCTGATCCTGGAATTGGGCATGTTACCCGAAACCTGGAAGGTTGCAATAGTCTGTCCCATGTTACTGAGTTATCGTCCTATCTCCATGTAACTTCTCCAAAATATTCGAGATTATCCAGCACAAATTTTACCAACATCTTTGTTATCAAACTGCTTGCTGTTATATTACTCCTTCTTTAGACCAAGGCTGGATTATGGGTCACTTGTATGGTGTACGTGGTATGATTGCCACATTGATTCGTTGGAGGCTGTGCAGATTCGATTTCTCACGTATCTTATGTTCAGAGAGGACGGTATTTACCCAGACCGAGGGTTTGATCATAACCTTTTGTTGTCTAGATTCAGGAAACTGTCCCTGTCTGCGCGCAGGTACTCACAATCGCTGACATTCCTTTATAAGCTTCTCCATGATGTGATCGATTGTTCCTTTCTTTTGGAAAGTATATCATTTCATGTACCGCGTTTAGGAGCTAGACAACAACCCGCGGTCAGTCTGAGATTGGCGAGATCTAATATTCTATACCAGTGCCCCATTCACAACATGTGCAAAAATTTCAATCTTGTATCAAACGCCTCTCATATACATACCAGCAGCTTGACTAACGTCCTGAAACATCTGCGTGAGGCGTCTGGTTTCTCCTCGGGTTTCCCGCCTTAACTATATCTCCGCATTTTTCATCTTCATTTTTCATCTGTATTTCCCTTGTTTATATTTCTTTCTACTTTGTCACTTCTTATTTTGGCTAATTTTGTTTTTTTTTTTAGTTTCCCTAACTTACTTTGCGTTATTCGTAAAGTTCTTGATCGGTTTCGTTCCTCTCAAGGTTCCTCTACATTCCATATATTTAGTCTTAGTCGAGGTCTTAGTTTATAAAATTAAAACTATTATTTATTTTATATTTTATTATTTTTCTTTGTATAACAATATTTTTGTGAATTACTTGCTCTTAATTTGTATATGTGAATTTCCTGTAATTGGGCGTTTGCCTGTTGGAAATAAAGAGCTTCTTATTATTATTATTATTATTATTATAACTATGTTGGAGTTTGGAACCTTCGGCAACATACACTAAAACAGAGATTTACCCACAATATCGAAACAGAGTTTTTGCACTCGACGCGCGTTTCGCTAATGATGATGTTAGCATCATCAGGAGATGATTAAGTTGGTTAGCGAAACGCGCGTCGAGTGCAAAAATTCAGTTTCGGTATTGTGGATAAAACTCTGTTTTAGTAATTATTATTATTACCATTGGAATTTTTTTCCGAATATACCTTCTTGTATATATTACTTTTTAAAAATTATGGTGGATTAAGCATTGGATAGTGGGCAATTATCGATTATCAGGATCAAGCAAAAAATATGGTAGATTCCGATAATTATCGGGGATTTGGCAACACTGTATAGCACATGCGACGTTGCGACATGTGCCTTGTGAATTATGCATAGTTATTGCGCATGCTCATATTAGATAATAATTGTACAAAAAATACCATAAAATACCACTCAAAATACCAATAATACCAGACAAAATACCATATAATACCCAATATTACCAGATAATACCAAATATTACCATATAATACCAAATATTACCAGATAATACCAAATATTACCAGATAATACCAAATATTACCAAAAAATACCGAAATAATTCCAAAAATACCAAGCCAGTGTACACCAAAATACCATCAGCGGTTGGCCCCTCGAGTGTTGCTCACAGCATAAAACGGTTTCATTAAATATGTACACATGTTATGCCACCAAATATGGACTATCCATGAGAATAAAAGAAATACTTTTGCAAATTATGTTAATAACAATATTATAAGTTCCATTTTACTGACCTGTAAAGATATGTTACAACACTGAAGCAGAACAATTCACCAAAAATAAACCGTACACTGCGCTGTCTTTCGACTATCTCTATCCCCGTTCTCCAGCGATACGCTTTCGGATCTCCTTCAAAAAAACTCGCAAAATCTGACTTCAATTTATGACTTGTTTTTCTCTTTTTCTTTCTGTACATATGTATAGGGTGTACCAAAACTGAATGTCTCAGGTCTAATGAAATAATATTTTAAATAGGCGGGTTACCTCAACTTGTAGTAACATTTGTGTTTTTATTTTCAGGAAGCACAATGGTGTCAATAAAAATACTCTGGTGGGTGTCATAATAGAGCAAGTTCTGATATGTTTTTGTTTTATAGTTTATAGAACTTGGTATAGCATTACAAACAAATCACGTTCTCCTTTAAGAAGAGAAGAAGACGGAAACAATTTCATAAGTAAAACAGAATCGAATATATGTAAGTGTAGTCATATTAATTATTGAATGTGATTTTCATGTTGTATACCACTCCTACGACGTCATCTGGCATCTGTCTATAAGACATATATAGACAGATAATACAGCAATAACACCTCACATTTTGATAGGCTGTCGCCCAAATCCTATAAACGATGACGTCACCGACAAGGCTAAATGCTGTCTGATAATTTATAACTTTGTTGCATATGTTTGGGTATTATTCATATTTGCAATAGGAAACACATTATTGGAGTAAAAAAAAATGTTATTGCGGACTTTTACATTCAGACACTGTCTATTACGAGCATTTATTTAATAAGGACTGACGTCAAGGACTTACAATATTTTCGACTATTTTTAATTTAGATTGCCATAGTATGAAAGATCAGTAGCTCTAGAAATATGTGGTTTTCATGATATGTAAGAATTTCATGGTTTATTTATTGAATGACAAGTTCTACAAATTATGACCGTCCTGCAATGTTTTGCATTGTGTATTTTATTTCACGTTTCAGTGGTATTATTCAATCAAAGAATTTAGTTTTATTTTAATTATATTATTGATAGTGTGATGATTCAATATTAAATATTCATTTTGCCAATGCAAACTCTCGAATAACTGACTTTCGAAATTCGAAATAGTTTTGGCAGGTTTTAAAAGTAATTTCTAGTCGAATTTAGTCTATTTTTTCATGACTGTGCAACTTTCGAAATTTGGGCTTCAAATTATTTTATACAAAATTCCAGATTGCATTTTTGCCTTAGCTGTTTCGAGTGGTCAATGAAGTGAATGTATTACACTAAAGAGTATACCTTAGTTTTGCTTGTACATAATATTATTATTTATATATCTTATTTTTACAGCATAAACCCATTTCCTATTATTGATTATTTGTATATATTATTTCTTAGTTTAAATGTGTATTTTTGCAACATTTTGAAAGATATGTTTTGAGGCTTGAAACCGTCTAATTTAGTTTCATTTCATATTATGTGCTTTTCCTTTGTTTAGTCTGTTAGAAACTTATTGACATAAGGGATTTAGCTGCAATTATTTTTACGTTATTAAAGTTTTATAAAATATCCACCAAATGGAGCGGGCTGATCTGTGGTACGGGTATCAACAAAATCTGTTTTAGTGCCTTATCCATACAATTTATATTGAAAAAGTAAATGAAAAGCGCCTCTCAACTTAAGCAATTCTTTCCTTCACACAAGATAAAAACATTCTAGTTTTGCTTTGTTATCACAAACTCTTCAACGGATCGGAATGATTTATTACCAAAAAAGGATTCAGTCATATATACGCTGTAATTATCCATGCCCAATTCACCACTGATGAAATCTGAATTCAATGATGTTTCAGTACGCAAAGATTGAATGCAACATTATTACGAAGCTCAGACAGTTTAGTTCTAAGACCATTTACATTCTAATAGTAAACACTTATATTGGAACTGTTTAGTACCTGGTTCTCCCTCCTTGGCTCCAGTGAAAATTTGAATTACCCTTATTGCCATTGTATGATCCTGCACGTGCATGTCTGCCATGGAACTGACTCATACAAGCCTGTCTGGTGCGAAGGTTAAATTTGAACTCTCGGATATTGATATTTTTAGGCCAAACATTTTCAGCTTCTACCTGTGGTATATATTTACTGTCTATTCCTACTTTAAATGATGATGTGTCACCTTTTGTCCTTAGTTTGGGTTAGGAGATTCGGCAACTGATATTTCTCCTTGATTTGTAATACTGGGCTTATTCTTAACATCGACTCACATGTAGCACTGTTTTGTACTTTGTTTACATGTGGCCATTTTTTCTTTCTAACTATGAATTAGCTGTTTATGGGTTGGACAACTTTGTTATTTCCATACCAACAAAGTCAGCATTCTCTGCGGTTGATGTACTTGAAAACTGACCATCTTTCAGCTGGGCTTGTATATCCACATTGCTGTGTGCCATAGCCGAATCTACTGCTCGTCCTACTTGAGATAGTGTAATTTGTGCACCTTCAAACTCACCATGTTCATCAGAAGCCTTGACTTGCAGTTCCTTATGTAGTAAATCTATAATTTCGGTTTTATCCGAAATTATTGTGTTTGGGTATGGTAGATTTGAGCATCTGAATTTCTTCTTCCATATGTCGGATTTCTCAGCGTGGTATCTGCTTTGTTTCACAGCTGATCGACAATTTGGGCAACATATAAAAAGTACCCGTTTCTTGAGTGGAATCACTCTGACTTCGGTAACACTCAGATGAAAACAGCTTCTACAGTAGTCAGCTTCTGTCAAAAGTCTTGAAGTCTTCTTTTTAGTTATGTTATAAATCAACATTAAAGTGGTGAATTTATACATAAAAGTCAACACTCCTCCTACTCTTTTGTCTTAATTTTTCATGGATATTACGATTCAAAGGTTTTGTTAAAATGCCAGCTAATTGATGCTCTTGAATGAACTTCCTTGGGATATCGATATGTTTTTTTCCTTTCGTTATTTTTCCTTCGTGTGCATTTTCCAGCATGTGATGGCTGATTGATTGTCAATACATAATAGTGTCAGTTGATTAATATCCAAAAATCCCAATTCATTTCCAATCCTTCTAATCCAGCAGATGTCATCTATTGAGGATACTGCAGACAGTAGAAGTAGCAACAAGTCTTTGTTTTTGAGTGTACCAAATAATAGGACCTCTTCTTAATATAAATACACCACTGGTCGAATGTCTAGTTGACAGATCACCACCATAATCAGAATTTGTATAGGCAATCATCTGCTCATCTTTATTAAAGAATATTCCATAATAGATTGTACCCTTCAAATACTGAAAGACACGCTTAACCATCTTCCAATGGCTTACCAGGAGTTTACTGGTAAGTCGACTTAAGTAATTTACAGCAAAGCTGATATTAAGGGGTTAAGGTGGCTAGATATAATAAGGTGCCAAGAGCTTCACGATATGGTTCTGACTTTGATAACAGTTTATCATTTACATCTGCTATCGTTCCCTTTTCCATAGGAGTAGACACATGATTTGCTAAATCATATTTAAATCGCTTCAGGATTTTCTCTGTATAATTTGGCTGACTTACAAATATTCCATCAGAACTAATCTGCATTTGCATTCCCAGATAACATAGTTGGCCCTCTGAAGCAATATTAAAAGTAATTTCAAACTGTCGTTTAAGTTCATTGAGAATATCAATTATTTCATTTTTATTTGAGCCAGTAGCGAGTCCCTCATCTGCAAAAAGAGCCATCATTATACTTCGGTTTTCATTATAGTATAATATACAAGGATCATCATCTGAGTTATCAAATCCAAGAGATTTTTAAGAATGAAGAAAACAAAATACATTTGTTTAATTTGCAAGTTCGTCCTGTCTTATCATTAAATCCTTCAGGCTGTGGCATGTAGATCTCCTTAAGTTCGCCATGTAAAAATGTCGTTTTTACATCAAAAGTCATCAAGGCCATTTGATTTGATGCTGCAAGACTGAGACATGACGAGCCACAGGACTAAACGATTCTACATAGTCAGTGCCTTGCTTCTGTTCGAAGCCTCTTCCAACAAGTCTGGCCTTAAATTTATAATCTTGTTTGTTGCGTAATATCCAGCGACAAGTTAATGGTTGCACATCTTCAGGTGGATCTACCAAATCCCATGTTTTCTTTTCAATTATCGATTTAAATTCATGGCCTTTTGCCATTTTTCATTTCTAAGAGCATCAGAAATAGAAATATCTTCAACTTCGCCTATCATGGCTACATCCTCCTGAAAATAATCCAAATTAGAGTCATTGTATCTTACTTCTTCAATCATTTCAGACTCACTGAGTTTTCATCATTATTTTCTTCTAAATTTAAGCCTCGATTTTCAGTCAGAGATGCTTCAGCTTCAAAATGTTTTTTCAACTTCGAGTTTCTCCTCAAATATTACATTAACGGAGCTACATCATTTTATATTTTATTTATTTATTTATTTACGGACAGGCCATTTTACAATATTAATTACAATAAGTTATCTAAATACATAACAATAAACTTAATAACAGGAACACAATTATCACCTAAATTATTTCATAACGAGTTAATCAAAACCTAACTGATTTTTAATATGGTTCCTAAAACAATTAAGTGAAGATCCAAATATATTAATTTCACCTTTAGAAAGAACCCCATTTGCAGATCTTGAAATTCGGGTTATTGGAGAGTTTATGCCATAATTAGTACGATGAAATGGAACATGGAAAATTTGTTGATTATTTCGATTATTATTGAATGGAACACTCAATTTAAAGTAAGCCAAAAGTTCAGGGCTGTCTATTGCCGAGTTAACAACTCTATGTAGAAAGCACAAGTCAAGGAGTTTACGCCTAGATTCCAGGCTCATTAAGTTTAATTCTTGCCTTAATTCCACATATTCATAGTTTTCCCTCTGATAGCCACATCTAAATGCCAATACTCTAAGGAACTTGTTTTATATTACAGTTATAAGAGGGAGACCATATAATGCACCCATATTCAAGAATTGGTCTTACCAACCTAACAAATAGCATCTTGAATGTGTCTATGGAAAAGTCAACTGTTGATCCTTGCACAAAACCCAACATCCTCATTGCCCTCGAAGTAATCATATTTATATGGCTGGAAAAGGATAATTTACTATCCAAATAAATTCCTAGATCCCTTATTTCATCTTTGGAGCTAATTTTGATGTTATTAATTTTATAATCATGAATTATTGGATTCTTAGTTTTAGAAAAAGTTACCTTATAACATTTAATTGCATTAAGTTCCATCTTATTTGTACTACACCAGTTGCAAAAGACATTGATATAATCTTGGAAAAGATCAGTCTCCTCAACTGAACAAAGAGGGAAAAAGAATTTTATATCATCTGCAAACTCAAGCAGATTGCATGATGGTAGATCAAAAACCAAGTCAATCAGAAATATACAAAAAAGTATAGCTCCACTGAGGAACACCTGACGGGACATGAAACTCCTCAGAAATCACACCACTGACCCTAACTGCATGAAATCTCCCCACTAACATTGACCGAACAAAAGCCAAAAAAGGATTCTGAAAGCCCAATAACTTTAACTTCTCTCTCTCCAGTCGGTCCCTCACTGCTGAGGATCGTGATTTCCCCCAATATGTTCGACCAGCTGTTTCCATTTTGTTCTGTCCTCTGCGTCTCGAAGAGCTTGACAGAATGAGCCCGTATTTTGTTGAACTTGGTCGGACCATCTGGTTGGCGATCTACCTCTCGCTCTTTTTCCAGGCACATTTCCAGAGATAATCAGTCTCTCTAGGCTATCCTCACCCCTGCGAGCCACATGACCAAAAAACTGAAGGACACGCTGTAGACAAGTTGATGACAACCTAGTTTTTATCTTAAGTTCATCCAAAATAGAAACATTTGTACGATGAGCCGTCCAAGGAACTCTCAGCATTCGCCTTCAACACCACATTTCAAAAACGTCGATTTTTTGACATTCATGAGCACGGAGAGTCCAAGCTTCGGCCCCGTATAAGAAAATGGAGAAAACAAGAGTCTTTACAAGTCTTATTTTTTTTTTTTGGAAATTGATCGATCTTTCCATATTTTGGTTAGCCGACTCATGGCACTTTTTGCCATGCCAATGCGTCTTCGAACCTCTGCCTCGCAGTTTCCGTTATTGAATATGGTAGAGCCCAGGTAGATAAAGTTGTCTACCAGTTCGTATTCGCTTAGACGATCAGTCAATTGCAAGGTGTTAAATCTATCCACTAACATTACTTTGGTCTTGCTCTTGTTGACTTTTAAGCCGACCTTGTTGCCCTCGTGTTCTACTCGTCTGAGAAGTTCTATCAGCTCTTCCTCCGTTGCTGCTATAAGGGTGGTATCGTCAGCAAATCTTAAGTTAGAGATTTTTTTTCCCGGCCACTGTTACACCTCCGGACCATCCTTCTAAAGACTCCCTCATGACAAATTCTCCATATATATTAAAAGGTCAGGTGATATCACGCAGCCTTGCCTGACTCCACGTTCCGTTCGAAATTGCTGTGAGAATTTCTGATCCAAACGAATGGTTGCTGTGTTTGATTCATAGAGGTTCTTTATAAGGATCACAAGATGGATGGAGACTAGCCCATGTTTATCAAAATGGTCCAAAGTTTGTCCCAGCTAACACAGTCGAACGCCTTCTGGTAATCGACGAAGCAAACCAGCATGGGTACTTGAAATTCTCTAGACTTTTCGATAAGCTGTCTTAAATTTAGTATTTGCTCTCTAGTTCCCTTTCCCTTCACAAAACCTGCCTGTTCTTGGGATATTTGGCGATCTAAACAAGCTTTAAGGCTGGTTTTTTGGATTTTTAAAAGAATTTTGCTGGCGTGAGATATCAGTGACGTGTTCGGTAGTTTTCACATCTTGTAGTAGTCCCTTTTTTATGTAGTGGAACGTATATTGAAGTGCACCAATCAGCTGGCCATTTTCCTGTGTTCCATATAGCCGTACAAATAGAGTGTATAATTTGCACGCCCTTTTTGCCTAACATTTGAAAAAATTCTCCTGGTATGGAGTCAATACCTAGCGATTTGTTTTTCTTTAGCGATTGAATCGCCTCCTCAATTTCTGAAAGTAGTATCGCGGGCTCTTTGGGACAATCATTTGGCCATAAGTTCTCTGTCGGAGTTTCTTGATTTCTGTACAGATCAGCACAATAAATTCTCCACGTTTCTAAGATTTCGTCGATGTCAGTTTTTAGTTTTCCCTCCTTGTCTAAGATATACCACCTTTGTGGTGTGAAATCTCTCGTTAGAATTTTTACTTTATGGAATAAATCTCTAGGTTCATTTCTATTTCCATGTTTTTCTATTTCTGGGCACATCTGGGTAATGTAATTTTCCTTGTCCCTGCGGCATTGTTTCTTGATTCCTTTTGACAGACTTCTATAGTTAGTATCGGTGCCAGATTTATGCTTAAGATCTTTTCTGCGTTGAATCAGGTCCCACGTATAGCCGGTGATCCATGGCTTACGTTTTATAGTAGTTGGTGATGCGTGGTCTTTCGCAGTTTCGATTATCTTATCTTTTAAGTAGTTCCAGCTATTTTCAGGATCGCTTCCTATTTGATCTAGACACAGTTTATTTTCAAGATCCGTCTGAAAAGCTTGTCCTTTTGAAGGAAGCGGCAACCTGATCTCTCCGACCTGCCTACGATTCACAACCTTAAAGCGAAGTCTAAAGTTTAGAACCAAGAGCTGGTGATCGCTTCCACAGTCTGCCCCGGGATAGGTTTTACAATTTATGGCCGACGACCTCCATCGAGATTTGATCAGGATGTAATCTATTTGGTTCTTGACTTGGTTATTAGGGCTCCGCCACGTGAATAGTCTTCGGGGATGGTGCTGGAAGAGTGTGTTAGTAACTACAAGATTTTGTTGTATACAAAATTCCACAAGGCGATCGCCTCTCTCGTTTCTTTCGCCCAGTCCGAAATGTCCCATGACATGCTCAACATCCTCTGAGGCCTTTCCCACTTTAGCGTTAAAGTCACCCAAGACAATTACCATGTCACGGTTTGGGATAGTTCTAAATATCTCTTCGAGACGGCCGTAAAATTAATCCATGTCCGCTTCCTGAGCTGTCGACCTAGGCGCATAGACTTGAAGAAAATGAGCGATCGTGGTAAAGGACTGAATCCTGATATGGATTATTCTGTCATCGACTGCATTGTACCCAACAACGGAGTTTCTCAGCCTTGAAGGTGCAGTTATTGCAACACCATTCACGCTCGCATTCTCTGGACCCGAAAAGTAGACCATGTTGCCTTCGGTGGTTCTAAAGTGTCCGTTGCCCCGTTGAGTTTCTGATAGTCCTAGAACATCCAGATCGCAATGCTTCATTTCTTTTTCTATGATTTGCAGCTTTCCAGTGTGTTGGATCAGCCCCCGGATGTTCCAAGTTCAAATCTTATTTGCCTTTCGGAGGTTAATTTTTGTTTTAGTTTCAGTCGCACATTTTCTGCAGGGTACCTGATTTCTCATACCTTTGCAGCCGGTAGCACATTTCACACCATCCGACCCGGAATCGGTATGGCGCCGAGCGTGAGTCGGGTCGCAACACAGGCTATTTCCCTTATTTTCCATGTCATTCATGTTGTAAGGGAAATTCTCTTGGGAATATAGTGCAGTGGTTTCCCGTTGCCTTCTGCACCGCAGTAGCCAGCCGTGTCAGGAATATGTCCAATGCGCCTGGGTAATTCCGATTCTAAGCCGTCGAAAAGATATGTCTTATGCGCCTTAGCTCGGTAATGATGGATACTGCTGCCCTCCATCATTTTGGTTTGGTTGACTCCCAAGCCAGGGTTGCCACTTCCGCTAGTTCCGCCGTATCGATGGATTCCACCTTCGCCTTCACTACCGTTGTGGTCTTCGTCTGTAACCCTAGACAAGGAGCCCTTACAGGGTGCTATCAGCCGGGCCAGCTGAACCCTGGTTTTTTAGCGAGGTGTTACTCCTCGATCCCTCCTCCTTCCCCATCTCTTGAGTGATGAGGCCCCAGGCTTGGAACTGGCATAGCGGAGTTACATTAACTTATGAATCAGTAAACCGTGGTTGATCCGGTCAAATGCCTTAGAAAAATCTGTAGAGACCGAGTCAACCTGCAGTCCCTTCTCCAATTTCTCAGTAATAAACTGAACATAAAGAGCAAGATTTACATCAGTCGACCTCCCTTTCACAAACCCAAACTGTTCTGGATTTATTATGTTCTTGAATATGGAGGAGAGTTTTTGACCAATAAGGCAGTCCAGCAACTTGGGAATGTCGGACTGAGTGCAAACTGCACCATAATTTGATATATCCTCTCTCATGCCAGATTTGAAAATGGGTTTTAAAAAAAATCCCTTCCAAAAATCAGGAAATTTTCCTTCATTCAAAGTATTAAATAGATTTAGGACAGGAATTGATAATGAATAAACACACTTTTTGAGAAAAAATAAAGGTATGCCATCTGGGCCTGTCCCAATCTTGGGAGGGCACTTATTAATCAACTGAAAGACATCAGATAGTGTGAACTGCATGCCAACAATATCAACCCTTCTCGGATAATCAATGTGTGGTAAATCACCAACTAAATCAGGAATAGACACTAGAAAAATAACCAGCAAAAAGATTTGCTATATTGGTGTTATCTTCACATTCAACTCTATTGTAATGCATTCTTGATGGTACACTATAGATATTTTGTTTCCTACTATTTATGGAACCCCAAAAATGTTTTGGGTTTTCACAAAGATTATTCTTAATTTTGTTCATGTAATTCTTATAACAAAATGTTATGCAGCACCTCACATCTATCTCTTAAGCTGGAAAAAATATTATATTTTTCAACAATAGGGTTTTCCTTATAATTCTTATGTGCAATCTTTTTTTGAACAACTAACTGCCTCAACTCTACACTGAACCAGTTAGGAAAGTTTGATGTTTTGTATCTTTTGAGAAGAATAAACAAATTAATTGCTTCATATACAATGCTATAGAAATAATGTACCATTTCAGCAATACTTTCAAGCTGAAACTGTGTCCTCCAATCAGCACCAGCCAAAAAGTCATTGATGGCAGTATAGTTTCCATTTTTAAAATCCAAAAAATACTCTTCATACTTAGCAAAATGCACATCATTACTACTAGATACTAATTGAAAGGAA
This sequence comes from Pissodes strobi, assembly GCA_016904865.1. NCBI lineage: Eukaryota > Metazoa > Arthropoda > Insecta > Coleoptera > Curculionidae > Pissodes > Pissodes strobi. The sequence goes on along the minus strand of MU185412.1, from coordinate 55,777 downwards.
ATTGCAGGATGATTTTCACCATGTTCAAAAATTCTGTCAATTGCCTCAAGAACACAAAGGTCATGTATATTTGTAAATACCAAATCTAACAGAGCACCTCTAATATTTTTTACTGGATTCCTTTGAATGAAATTAAAAAAGCTAAAATAATTTGAACTCTCCAATGGACAGTGAACAGTTAAGCCCGTCTCCTCATCATTATACCAGATGACATTTGATAAATTATAATCTCCAACGAGAATTACTGAAGAATCAGGATACATATTATACACAATTTCTACCGATTCACAATGTGCCAAGTAACATTGATGTAGAGACTGACTTGGAATGTAGATACAACCTGATACAATTTTATCTTTATTTAATGTAAAGCTTATAAATATTTCATAAATATCGCAGTCAACTTGCCTTAAGACCACTTTTTGTGACTTGAGTGACTTTTTTGCCACAATTAGGACTCCGCCACCCCGAGTCTTGCAGGTGTTGACTTCAGTTATTCTGTCACATCGATAAATATCATACAGGCCAGGGCACACCTCTGAATCTGAATAATCTTGATTCAACCAGGTCTCTCCAATCATAACAATGTCATACGAACAACAAGCGACAGCACTTCTAAATTGTCCTATTTTTGTCCTCATCCCTCCAGTGTTAATATAGTAAACACTTATATTAGGGCCGGCTACTGACTGCTTGATGAAAAATTATTCAAAATGCCATCTTGTTTCCTTGAAGACTTTGAATTGGATCTACGACGGTTAGAAGGATGCCAAAATTTTCTTATAATCACTCCCCTAGGCCAAACTTCAGGAGTATTTAACTTCTTTTTAAATTCAATTGGGAAAGTTACCTTAAATGACAAGTTGTCCCCTTTAACAGGCAGTGGAGTTAACACTTTGCATTCCTTCACACTGTTTTTTCACATACTCTTCAATGGTTTCTGGATTTACACCAGCCCTGACCCTGCCTAAATACAGGGATTCTTTTTGTTCCCCACTGGTAGAGTTATCAATGCATTCTGTTGCATTCCCCACAATGATGCTTTGTTTATTTTTTCGATTGAGGTTATTTTTTTTACGGCTTAAAATTTTCTGAAATCATTTTTGTCCTGAATGGGACCATTAGCGGTAGCTGCTGATGGTGCAGCATCAGGCTGCTGTTTATTCACCGGTATTTGTTGTTGTTTACCTGATGATAACCTTGAGGTTAAGATCAGGAATGAAAATTCTATAACATCATAACCGACAAATATACCCTTTATTGATTTAATTTCAGTTTTTAATAGTTTGTGTTCATGAAGTAAAACGTAGCTTTCACAACCAAAACTTCTTGGTTTTCTAATGTGTATTTTCCTTCCAAACCATAGATCTGGTGTCTTATCAATTACTGAACTTGTACCAGCTTGATTTATAGTAAAGACAACTTCAGCCCATAAGTTTTTAATTCAAATTTAATGCATGTATAACAGGCAATGTGGTGAAGTTAGACATAAAAGGCATAGACGTAGAGTGAAGAAATTACAACTCAACATTGGGAGACTCTCTTCAGTTCAGTTTTGCTGCTTATTAAGCATACCGTTAGCGAAACAGAGGTGGTTCAGACGATTTCGGTCAGGGTGAACAATTTAGGAGAAATCGTTTCGGCCCCTCTAAATCTGAATCGATATTACCTGTGATGTACTAAATCGAGTTTGCATATCTGGAGTCAATGGGTGTCCTATCCATCGAGTCAAGCACCACCCAAATTTCAACAGATTCGAAAGCCTTTAGCATACCACCGCTTGAACTGAACTATGCTTGTTCTATGGGTCTTTTAGAAAATGGCTTTTAAATGTTCCTTAATACCTAAGCTGGCCATCTAATGTCAAGCCTAAATTCCTTGCAGTAACCACATATTTTAGTTCTGATCCGTTTATATGTATATTAAGCCTTTTCTTCAAAAAATTAATGCATTTTCACCAACATTTTTGTTGATACCTGGTCTTTAAAGCTAGTTCTGTCAATATGGAAAGGTGGATATTATCAGATCTTCGCAATAAATAATGAGAAAACTTTCAGCTGAACTGGCGAAAGGTTTTCTCTGTTTCAAGATAGTACAACTGCGTTCTGTAATAATAATAATGTATATATTCTCAAAATATACTTTTAAATAGCTGCCCTTTGTTCTTCCCAAATAATTCGTCGAATGTTTACACTTTATGACTTTCTGTGTATAAGTATTTAGTATTAAAACCGTTGTATCTTTTTGAATTGTTTGTATATATATAACTAACTTGATTTTGTATTTAGTCATTTTGATCGGGGGTGTATGCCTTTTACCGAAATCTAAAACTTCCATATCAGCAACAATAATATCATCTGGTTATATTTAGAGTCTTTTTTACTAAACAAAGCTTGGTTACCTGTCCCTTTTTAGTGAACTAATTGACCTATAATAAATAAGTGTAGAAATGGATATTGCAAATGTTGAGGAATAAGGTGCAACATAATTTATGCAGTTGAGTTTCTACAAATACAGTATAAGTAAATATAAAAATGTTGATATTAGTAGAATAATGAAAAATTATTCTAAACAACAAATCTAATTCAGTAATTTAAAGATTATAGATTATGATTGTACCTTATGGTAATTATCATATATGTTCGTCATTTAGATTTAACACTATTATTTGTAAGTGACTACCGAGATCTATAAGTAATATATGCTAATGGGTATTTTTTCACAAACAAATATTGTCTCATCGCAATTCCCTTAAGCATATCTTCTAACATCATAGAACCATAGAAGCTTAGTTTATGGGAATGTGAGTGGACAACCACAATGGTTAGTCTTGGCTTTGGCCGTCTTTCACAACATATTCTTGTGCAAAGTCGTGTGTACCCTAATTATCCTAAACATTCAACTGCGATTTTATACCACGCCCATAATAAAAATTGATGCTAGATTTTGATTGGTAATATTTTTATCCCATAATGCATTGGAAGTCACCGAGAGCCAAGCGAATTTAGCTGAGATAGCCTACTGATTATTTTCATTTTATTTTAAAAGAATAAACTTTTAATCTAGGGCCTAATGTTTAACAAAAGCATTTAACCTACTACAACTCCTATTCAGCAATATTTGACAGCACACAACCTCAATTATATCCCACATAGCAGGTGCAAAAACCAATTATTTGTATACAAAGTGCACACAATATCAAATCATTTATTCATGCCAAATACAAATCCCTATGTACACACGTCAAGTAAAATGAATACACGCTAAAGTCATTAGATTAAAATAAAAATGTGAGATTTTACATTAACACTACTATTAGAAAAAAACATTTTAAAATTACCCATACTAAACTGAAAATTACAATTACACTTAACACTTAAGCTTTTGTTTCTAATAGATAGAGGCAGCTTAGTATACATTTTAACGGCACTATACTCTGGTCTGCTTTGACACTTCCCTAACCGACTGAAAATTGGCCTAATGTTATCACGACCTCTTGTTTCGTATCCATGCAATTCAGTATCCTGATGTGTATACTGCTCCTCAAGGATGAACGCAGCAGGAAAAGTCAAAATATTCAGTCCGACAAAGGCCCCCCTACAATCCTCCCGGTAGGAGAGTAGAGAGTCCTGCCAGTAGCCTAACAGCCCTTCTCTGAAGACCAAAGATTTTCCCCACACAAGCCGCCCCACCCCACGCTATAATTCCATAAGTCATCACAGAGTAAAATAGAGCATAATATGCAGACAGGAGGATCTCTCCAGATACTGACCCCTGGAGGCCACGGAGCATAAAAACCGTTCCACGCAATCTCCCAGAGATAGCCTCCACGTGAGCCCCCCACTGAAGACATATTCCCAAAAACTTAACAGGCTCCTGATCTCTGCCACCTAGATCCCTAAGGCTGAAAACCATTTCCTGTGTCTTATCGCTATTCAGTACCAGTCTATTAGCTCGGAACCATTGCTCAACCCTCAACCGTGCCTCCAACACGCTCGGCAACAACTCAAGAACTTCAGTGTCATGAAGGGAGAGTGACATCAGCAAAGAGGGTGCATACTGAAATAATGTCATATGTTGGAAGATCATTTATAAATATTAAGAAAAGTAAGGGGCCAAGTACTGATCCTTGTGGCACTATATCCACGCCCTTTGCCGATGACGGTACCCCCCAACACGAACCAGCTGACTTCGGCACTCCAGAAACGACTTAAGTAGCTGTATGCTTGAGTCCGAGAAGTTATAAAATTTCAACTTTTGAAGCAAAATTGTGTGGGAGACACAGTCAAAGGCTTGATTCAAATCAAGAAACAAGGAAGCATTATATTCTCGATTTTCAAATGCATCCATCACGGTTGAGAGCAAGTCTAGAATAACAAGAACGGTACCTCTGCCTGAACGAAAGCCAAACTGTCGCTCAGAGACGAGACCATGCCCATCAAAGTGATCAACTATCCTTTTAGCCATGCATTTTTCCATCACCTTTGAGGAGATCTATAAATAGTAAATGACGTTGGAGTGGAGAATAGTTAGGCTAGGCTCATTGTGTTTTTTAGTACCCTTTTCGTTTGTATCAAAGGCTACCCGCTCTATTGGGTCTTCTTTAGTGGACCTCTGTTGTCCTGGCGGCGTTGAATATTCCGAAAAAGGTTAATCTTGATTCCCTCAGGCCATAACCCAGCGTCCAGTACTACTTTCTCTTTCTCCTTAGGAACACCAACTTTAAATGATGCTATTTGTTTTGATTTCGTCACCATCTTTTCACAAATGCAACAAATATTATTGGCTTCCAAAATATGTAGAATATCTTGTGCCTAAGTTTTTGGAGCCAGACCTGAAACAAAAATCCACTGTTTCCTCTGGGCCACATGAAGTCCTCCAGATTTATTAGTTCCAACCAGTGGTTGTGGTCTCTGGCTGCTAGGTTTTTGAAGCACCTCGCCACAATTTTGTGGTTTTCTTCTCACCACCTGGGTCCATTCATCATTTGTCTTTGTAGAAACTGGATTTTCTTTGGCTATTTCCTTATTTTCTTCCTTTTCACTTTGGCTTTTATTGGAAATAAAAACATCATCATCAACAGCGTCACTTCCCGCCCTATCTTTGTCAACAAAGTTAACGTCAATGCATACGTCAACAATGTCAGTCACATGTTGCCACTCGTTACAGCTTCCACTGGCCTCTGCTACGGTTGCTACAGCTTTTGACGTCTGCTGTGATGTGATGCGATCTTCCATCCTTGTTGCAGATAAAGGTATATTTGCACTTGCGTTCGCAAGCTCTCTCTGCGGCGCCGTTGCCGCGTCTGCCGAAACTGTCGACGATTTACCCGAAATCCTCCTGGTTGTTGGACTTTGGACTTTTTCTTTGGAATTTTTTGTTTGTTTTCAGCTTGTTTTTCTAGAAAACTTACTTTTCCTTTGAGAAATGCAATTTCCTTCTCCAGATCAGCGAATTTTTGTTTCATAAGTTTGACATCAGCACGTAACTCTTCGACTTCTGTTTGTTGGGACGTGCTCGATGTTTTTAGGTTAGAACAGCGTACCACTTGTTTATGGACATAAACTGCCGATTTTGCCTTTGCAGCCTACGCTAAACATGCTGGGTGAAAGGTATTATTGCACTTTTGACATACCTACTACCACTGAAACTACATTGTTTCCACAATGAAAACACTTATTTTTCGATATTTTCGGATCACAATTTTCACTATCGTCACCTCCGGCCATGTTGCCAGCGGCGGCGCTCTAATTTCATAAGTGAAATATACTTTTGCATAACAAATCAGGTAGCTTCTGCCTATTATTTTGTCATAGTCTTCATTTGAAGTGGGTTAATATTATTATTATTATTAAGAAATCACGTAGTTAAATAATTTCTGGTTTCGTAAAAGTACCATTATTTTTAAAGTATGCTCAGTTAAAAGAGCCTTCTGAAGATTTATTTATTAAATTCACGGGTTACCCCCATTTTTACAAACCATACAAATATAATATTAAATCCAATAACAAAAGATGACAATAATTAAATACATTTCCATGGCAAGATAATGTGAGTCTAACTGTCTCCCAATACCTACTGCCAGTTTATACATTTGGTCTGTCTTTTAAAGCCAGATAGGGTGCCACCAAAAACGTCTACATCCAGTTCATGAAGCAATCGAAGCGTTCTGTCAACAGGGGAATGGCGACTATAATTGGTTGCGTGAAAAGGAACGGAGAAGTGATCGAAGTTACACAAATGACGATTTGGAACATTCAGACTCACCTTGGAGAGGAGGCGGGGACAATCCTTTAGCCCGTTAAGCAATTTATAGACAAAGCCCAAATCAAACTTCAGGCGCCTCCTCTCAAGGGTCTCCAAATTCAATCTGAGGAGCATCTCAGATCTGTGGTAGTCATCAAAGTTCACCCCCATTTTATAAGCAGCATGTCACAGGAACTTATTCTGCACCCCCTTCCAACTTCCAACCACACAATTGTAGAATATTCGAGGTTGGATCTCACGAGTGAGACATAAAGAATCTTAGCTGTGTTCGCAGAAAGTTCGCTACAGTTTCTCATCACAAACCCCAGAATGTTCAAACTTCTCAAGCAAATCTTTAGACACATGTTCTGCAAAATATAGCTTTTCATCAAACCATACTCCAAGGTCCCTGACAACCCCCACACATTTAAGATTCTCGTTATTGATTTTATATTCGGAATTGAACTTTTTATAGCCTTTGAAAAAGCTTATATAACGACACTTCTTGACGTTCAACGTCATGTTATTGATCTGTGACCAATCCCAGAGAGCACTCAAATCACTCTGGAGCCTCACTGAGTCCTCCCACTGCTCAATCGTCCTGTACATCTTGAGATCATCTGCAAACATGTTGATTGTTGAATGATGGATCATACTTACTATATCATTGACAAAGAGATTGAACAGTAAAGTGGCACAGTGTGAGCCCTGAGGCACTCCCGACACTCCCAAAGTTTTTAATTGTAACCCTCTGCAACCTACCCTCAAGAAAACTCTTCAACCATGCAATGAGTGATGGATCAAACCCCATAGCCCGCAGTTTTGCTAATAACAACTCAAAATTCACCCTGTCGAAAGCCTTCGAGAAGTCAGTATAGATGGAGTTAATTTGAAGTTTCTTCTCAAAGACCTCAATCAGATCTACCTTATACATCACCAAAATATCAGTGGTTGATCTCCCACCTGCGAAGTGAAACTGACTATCACTAATCATTCCTCTACACCTCCAAGCAAGTTGATCATAAACCATGCTATCAAACAGCTTTGCATCTGTGTTCTGTTTACAAACTTCACAATAGTTACTAATATCGCTGGGATTCCCGGACTTAAATATTAGGGCAATGAAGCTATGCTTCCAAATATCAGGAAAGGTTTGCGTTCTCAGTGATAAGTTAAATAATGTTTGCAATGGTTTAGTTAGGGTAGAAACACATTGCTTCAGGAAAATATTTGGATTGCACATGAAAACTTATTTAGGAGTTATGAAATCTTTGCGAACACTTCCGAGGAGGAGAAATCACTGACAGAAACGTCAAACTGGTTCGGAAACCGGTAATCAGGGATTGTGCGATTGAGTCATTATAGACACTTGAAAAAAAACTTCCCAAACAGGTCAACTATCTTCTGCCCAGTGTCTTCAGACACAGACTTCAAGAACATTGAATCCGGAAAGCCATTAGAATTGCGGTTATCTCTTATATATTTCCAGAAGTACTTTGTATCAAGCAAGGCACGTGACGAGAGTAGCACCTATCATATTCAGTGCGACACAGTGCTCTATAACCAGAAAAGAGTTGATATTCATGGTCAAATCCAGTGAACACATTATGCTTATGATAAATTTTTTTTACAAATGAAATCTTTCAAAACAGGACTGAACCATGTAGGAAAGGAGGAGGTTTTGATACGCTTTCTGGATACAAACTGATGATAAGCAACTCTGAATAACAAAATACTGTCTATAGCAGGAATCACAGAAACACCCAACATATCAGAAAAAAGCAAGTCCAAAAATACGTGTTTGATATTTGGAACCGTGCTAATTTGAAACATATTCATGTATGAATACACGTCAGCCAAGGTACGAGCAGGAGAACCATCGGCACACTCCACTGCGATTGACCAGCGAGCGCCCGGTAGATTAAAGTTTCCAAACACAAAGAAATGAGAATAAGGATATCGCTCTCTAATGTCAATCACCGACAAAGTGTGTTGTTCGTATTTCTCATTAACCGAGTTTGGGGGAATGTATATACTCCACCAATAATGAATGACTTCTTTTCCGCCTTAATCTCAACAAAAGTCTACTCAATGGCATCCGTACAAACTGTCACACTCCTTAATTTCAGAACCTCATCACCTCTTGACCTTGCACTAGTGTTACTACTACGATCAGTTCGGTATATACTATATCCCGGCACCATGACTTCACTATTAAGCCAAGTCTCAAGTAGAATTTGGTCACGATGAATCTTAGTAAGATCAGCCCTCATCTTAAAATTAGTACCAGCAAGTTTACTTGCACTTTTTAGACACTTTAAAGCCCTGAAAATATCACTTTCAGCGGACGCGGCCTATCTCCAGGCGCTTTAAAATCTTGTTGGGTACTAATCACCATTTCTCTAAGACTACATTCACATGAGCACTGTCGTGGTTGATCTTTTCTGTGATTAACTTTGAATCACTTTCCGGGACATTGAAAATGGTGATGTTCTTTGATCTTACACATCTTTCCTGTATCTCAATAAATGTGTCCGGCTGCTGATTCGAGTCATCTGCTGGATTAGGCTCAGAGCCAGGCGTAGATTTATTCCGCTGAAGACAATCACGCAGGTGGGTAACCTCAATCTCTAACCCAATTCCTGACCTGAATTTATTACTTTGATCTAGTAGAATTCCTATTATCTGCGCATTATGGAGAAAATTCCCTTGTTACTAACATTTGTCTTCCTTGCTAATGATGCTATATTGTTAGCAGAACCAGCACATGATGATTCGGACGCTGCTGATGCATTCGATGATTTGTTTGTGCTTAGCAGGTCGCGTATCGTTTGCAGAGTTGGTATGGTTCTATGGAAATAAGTGGTCGGACAGTTTCTTCCATAAGGTTGTTTAGACCCCACATTCTTTATTCCGCGTTTATTACATGGTTCACAGCATCTAGCCAGGTTGGTTTGTTGATTATTTTCATATTGCCACACAACCTTTTATTAGGGCTCACATGAGCTCAATTGGATTTAATTCGCAATGATATGATGGTTATGTGGCACTTTAATCAATAACATGTTTTTTGAATTTTGATTTATGATCTGCAGTAGTTTTTAGAAGATATGTCTTTCTCGGTCAGTTTATAATTTCTGATTTATTCCTCGATTTTGATTGGAATGTTAGTAAACCACTATTTGGAAATCCCCTATTCAGGGTTGGATCTCCTTGTGACAATAAAATAAGTGAACTTTCCTTTTTATGACACTCTGCAGATCTTCATCAAAATGTAGTGGTTTCCTTCCCGTAGATTTTCTAGGAGGAACTAAACTACTTGCATCCTTTCTCTCTCTAAGAGGTCCTCAGATTACACTTTCACTAACTCCTGTCATATTGACACTTCTTGATACTATATTCCTAACAGTGCTGGAAGGCATTTGATGTACAACCGCATCGTGTGCATTCAAAACTTATCCAGCAGACCTTTACAATTATGGCGTCATACTGTTCAGAAACACAGTGTACACAATTTAATGTAGTTGCTTTCATATAGAGCTTATACTTACATCTACGGGTAATTTTTGATAACACCTTCTTTTATGGTCCTTGCACATGATCTGTGCGGTATAATTGCGGTTGTGTGCTGTCAAACATTTCTTAATAGATTATAGAAGTATAAATATATCTTCTTCAAGACTTTAAGTTTTATTTTCAATTTAACATTCGGCTTCGGTAGTCACAAGTGCTGACATGTGTTTAGAATATACTGGTGCTTTATAGCTCTGTGCATTTATTTTATTTGTAAGTTTCTTATTTTGCGGTGCCAAAAAGCCAGATATTTAATGTATTTATTTATAAACTCTATTTTCCGTTACTATGTTTATATTTAATTTAGGAATATTGTTCTGTTTGAAATTTATTTCCAGCTGTTTGAAACAGTATTAAATTTTATTATTTTTTGTAAATATTCTTTAGTCTCCGTGGTTGTTGGATTCTTTTGCAGCTGATTTTTGCTCACGTAAGTTATATTTTTCCCTCCCGTTTCTTTCGCTGGTAAAAAAATTGCAAACTTTGTTGGGTGCGGTCGAAAGAAACGGGCCTGTTAATTATATTTCTTGGCACAAAATTGTTCTTTATGTCTGTAAACTAGCCTTGTCGTAACGTATCTTAGACTGACAAACCTGAAGGTGTAACAGGTACCGATGGAGCTTTTCATTATACTTATTATGTTTTTTTTTTAGTTTTAACATAGAGCACATTTCACCAAATCTTAGATGGTATGTGTTGAAAACAGCTTATTGGGTCCAACTCAAAACTTACTTATAAGCTTTTAAGCCTTTATAGAAAAAGTTTTCAATTACTTGAGTTACTTCTGAACTGTTTTATATAATTAACATATTATACCGATTGAGTGTAAAGTATAATCAAAAGTTCCTTTCACAAACAAACCACCCAACCTATGCCTTAGACTTAAAAATAAACTTTACTATTCTATATACACTATTCTTTGTTAAAGGCATGTATTTTTGCACTCCTATTTATATAGCACAAATAATGTAGGTTAGAAAATTGTTGAACAGAAATAGCATAGGTAAAAATTTTGAATATTTCTTGTAAAGTGTGATGTGCAATGGTATGTTTCATCTTTTGCAAAAATAGCGATGAGTATTTGCCTTTTACGTCAGGTTCCAGGGTACAAATTGACATGTAGTCTACTTATTGACTTTTGTTATCATAAATTCTCATTAGGATTAATAGATTTGACTTAATGCCAATGTATATAATATAGCCTAAAAACTGGACCGAAATGGTTCTATATCCAATCTATTGCGGATTCAAATGACATAAAAGGCAGCTATTTATCAAAAAATTCATGTTATAAAGAGTTATGGCGACATTTCAAGGCAGTTAAGCATGGAGTTCGTTTAATCATTGCACTAAATACATTAACTCATTGTAGAACAATAAGAATACCTACTCAGGTTATTGGTGTCATTTAAGATGACTTGCTAAGGTAGTAAAAGCAATGTTTTGTATCCTAAAAATTGTACTTATTATAAATAAAATATACCATATAGTTGATTTTGGTGTCTTATTTTTCATATGTTATGCTTTATTTATTAGTTTTATTGGGTAATATGTATACTCTACTTATAGGAAAAAGCCGAAAACACTTGCCAAAGTACACCGGTATACAAGGATGGCCAGAAGTCTGGAATAAAATTCATGGTTTTTGAGCGAATACATTTTTTTTAAACGTCGAAACACGGTCATGCTTCTTAGCTTCTTCCCATTTTTCGGTTATATGAAGATTATTACGCCGGAACACATTACACCTCCATTTAATGAAGAGTCCTCTAATCAGTCGCTTCCTTTAAAGCCGATAAGTAATCACTCTGCTTTGCTTTACTCCTCGTAAGAAAATTTGCAAAGTTTGGCAACTTTGCTCCCAAGCTTCCCGGCTAGTAAAAGGGGCAGACCTTAGACAAGGAAAGAAGAGGACAGATAACATGGGAAAAAGCCTGTTACCAGCTGTAACACAAATTAATTGAAATTTTAAGTAATAAATAATAATTAATAAGTTAAAGTAATTTTCAGTCGTAAAATAATATAGCCATTTCATAGGTAGAGTATGAAAAATATATTACCTACGCCTCTGTTGAATGACTCTCCTTGAAGAAGATTTATGGCTTTATTGATTATTTGATGACTGAAAATATCCAAGATCGGGTATCAAATTACTCTCGATAATTAAGTAAACATCCAGGTGAGCAGACAATTACCTGTGAAATGAAATTCCAGGCTCCTTCTTCTCACTTCGACTCTTGCAATCATATGCCGAACAATTTACCATTATGAATCTTAATTTTTATCTCTCTTTGTTCAAAAACTCACAAAATAACTGCAAAATAGCACCGCCACAACAATAGATGTGTTTGCCACATAAATAATGGCCGCCGCTCTAAAAACGCTTCAATTTCAGTACATTGGCTTAATATCATGCGCGGTATCCTTACTCTTACCTAATCTAAGGGACAGACCTTCTGTTTGGAAATATCCGCCGAATTCTCCCGCCAGGGCGAGTCCTGGGGTTCACAATGTTTACATTTACATTTTTTCACTTCATGCAATGCCCACCGCTCGCTGCGGGGGCGCAACGAACAAAAACTAACCCAAGACTTACCCAAAATGAAAGAAAAACTTTTTATGTCCTGCCATTGGAATCGAACCCGACCCGCCATATCAAAGACCCAGCATCTAACCACTTGCGTCACGAGGTTCGCTGACAGCAATTCCCTGCACCAGGATATCTGTTTGTCAGAAATGTGTTTATAATGCCCAGGAATCGTCAGGCAGGAAGACTGCCGGATATTTCTAAAAAGAAGGTCTGCGGTAAAAGGGTCTTCCTTTACCGCAGATTATTTTTTGGAACTATCCGACCGAGTCCTCTTGCCTGACGTGTCCTGTTGTGCATCACACTGTTGACATTTGTATTTTTCTCATTTCCCCTTCGCTGGCTTCGGGGCGCGACCAAACAAAACTAACACAATCAAGAAAAAAAAACTTTTTACATATCCTTTAAAAAAAAAGTATGCCTTGCCACTGGAATCGAACCCGAGCCGCTGTATCATAAACACGTCATCTAACCATTAAGTCACGGGGCTCGCTGGAAGTTTTACGGATAGCCGTCGGACGGCAGCTAATCAGCCTGACCAATAACGCATGCCTCGATGTCTTTACGGTGAGCATAACAAGCGTCTAGGGCTCTTACTAAATTTTCGATGCGATACCGTGCTTGCGTAAAATGGTCGAATGTATCGGAATTATCCATGTCTACGTTCTACCAAAATTCCTTCAACGCCTCGGTGATATAGTAGGTAGAGGTTCTGCTTGTCATTTCTGCGCTGCGGGTGTTTGTTTATCTTTTTTTTTAAGGTTATTAGTTAGTTAGTTTTTAGTTATGGGCTTCGCGGTCCAGGCTTAGTTAGAGCTGAGGCGATCCATCCCAGATAAGTTACACCTTGGTGGACAGGGATACTATTTTTAAAACCCCCATTATGTCGAGTATGTACTCCTGGAGGCTCAGACATATTCATGCACGGCTTGTTTTAAGGTTCGACCATCACCGGCTGGACATTCACACACATTTAAATCTTGTACATGCACGGCTAGAGTCTTATGCAAAGGGGCTTCACACAATGCAGAAATAACCAGTTGCTGTCAGAGATACTTCCCATCTCCGCAGGGCTCACAACCCCGGTCTCCTTCAGATCACGTGCAAGAATCTGGAAGAATCTTCGTAGGAAGCGACTCACCCTAAACACTATCCTAACCGGCCACGACTGCCCTTTCGAACCAACGGAACCCCCTACGATTTCTGCCGCGAATCACGTGCACTTCCCGTGCGAAGTCAGGTTAGAAAAAAAGACTCCCTTCCCACGTCCGAACACCGCCAACTCCAAAACGGAAGTTCCTTTTTTAAGGTTATATTTATTTTTTATTAATTTACTTTTTTTTGTAAATTTTGTGTTAGTTTTGGTTAGTTCTTGTTGATTGCGCCCCGTAGCGAGCGGAGGGCCATGCAAAACAATACTAATACTTATCATTCTTATTTCGTCATTGCGTATGCACGGTTTCGCAACCAAAATTTAGTAGGATCCGTAGACTTCTGTGCGCATATATTTTATTCTTGAAGATCCTAACGAGTCATGGGCTGCGCGTCCATCACAATGTTTACATAAACACATTTCTGATAAATAGATGTCTTTATGGTCCAGGGTCAGGGAATCGCTTTTAGAGGGCCTCGTGGCTTAGTGGTTAAATGCTGTGTTTCTGATAGGGCGATCCGTGTTCGATTCCAAGACGTGCTTTTTTTAAAGCTTATATTTGTAGAATATTTTTTCTTTATTTTGGGCATGCCTTGGGTTAGTTTTGTTCGATTGTGCCCCAAAGCGAGCGAAGCGAGCGGAGAGTATTGCCTAAAGTAGAAATAAAATTAAAAAAAACCTAACATTGTGATGCGCGCGCAGCCCAGGACCCGTCATACGGTAGGACTCGTTAGGATATTTAAGAATAAAATATCGGCGCGGCGGTGCAATAAACTTCCGTCAAGTGCTCTGATGGTTCAGTGGTTAGATGCTGCGTTTCGGATACGGCGACCTATGTTCGATTCCCGTCGATGTTCTCTTTTTTTTTTTTAAAGTAATGTTCTTTATTTTTGCATGCCTTGGGTTAATTTTGGTTAGTTTTCGCTGATTGCGCCCCCGTAACGAGCGAGGCGAGCGGAGGTCCATGCCTGAAGTCAAATAATAGACATTCTAAAAGAGTAAATAAACCCCCCCTAGTAACCAAGCCAAGTCGTATTGAGGCTAGCTCCAAGTCGCTGGAAGAAATTCCTTACAAGCAGCTGCGTACACCCCTTCAATATCGCGCCGAAAGCTTCGCGCTTGCGTAGTATGTTGTTCTTTACGATTACAGCGATTCAAGTGACGCTTTAAAAAAACTAGCCAATTGAATTGAATATCGTTGCTCCCTGATGGGATTCAGGTACAAGTACTAGACACCTGTGAATCGTTTTCAGGAAAGATTGAATCGTTAGAAAAGATGTAAGACTCGATTGTCGTACTGCATTTTTTAATTTTTTTTTTGCTTTTGGGCATGTCTTGGGTTAGTTTTATTTGGTTGCGCCCCTGAGCGAGCAAAGGGCCATGCGTCAGGTGAAATATTATAGATTCTAAACTAGTAAACAAACACACAATGCCGGTTGCATATACTACACGCTATCACCGACCTCCATTATACGCTATACGTGAGGGTTTTTCATGATTCCAACATTATTACTCAAGCACGAAGCTTCTGGCATGATATTGAAGCGGTGTAGGCAGTTTGCCCCAAGAGCCCTCGTGGTCGAGGGGTCTAGATGGTTAGGTCTCACTTCGGCGACCCGGGTTTAAACCCCGTGTGCTTTATTTTAATTTATTGTTTTTTTTCTTGATTTTTGGGTATGCCTTGGGTTAGATTTGGTTAGCACATGGTTAGTTTCCTTTTCTTGAGTCCCCGAACCGAGCGGGGGGGGCATCCGAAAAGTGAAATATAAATGGCAACAGCGTATTCATTGGGCTACGCCATAGAAATAGGACTCCTAGAAGGCTAATATATAAGACCTATACCAAATGAAACACTTTGTATTCCATGCAAAATTTAATCCAAAAGGACTTCTTATAAAAGCATAACAGAGCGCTTTCGGCCTAAGCCATCATCAGTGTTACTTGTCATTGGACCTGAAGAACATATCGACGAAGAGTAAACAAACAACACCAACAAACAATGGTCACATCACAATCAAAAAGTCAAGTCACAAATTTTGACTCCCGTGAGTCCTTTAAATTTTGCATGGAATACAAAGTGTTTCATTTGGTATGATTCATACATGCACACAGCCACCACTCTTCACTTATAATATATAAGAGTATATAAGCAGATCTACTCACGAAGGAAGAGAGACAAAATATCCATGTGTAAGACAGAAACGCTGAGTTTCGTAGCTTTTGCGCGTGCCTGTCTGTATAAGGGCATGTTGAGTATTAAGTTGAAGGAATTTTTCTCAAATAACACCGAAAACCAATTATAGTACTATCAAACACACTGCAATAATAAAAAACACAAGAACTCTTTACAAAACTGAACATCGAAAGTCGAAAAGCAAAGAAAACAAGAATTCATGATGGCGTCCGATCGGGTCCACGCATATACCCATAGAAATAGGACTCGCATAGAAATATACCATATACTTTAGTTTATATATATATGGGTCCACGTCCTTGCAATCTCGCAACGTTGCCAAGTATAAGATATGTAAAGTACTAGGTTTTAACGTAACACAAAAATTATTAACATAATCAAAAATCTTAGCAACATATACTTCGAAAATATTAGAGTAAATTTATAATATGAAACAGATTTCAAAAAATTCCGTTTCGGTGTTTACTTCCCACGTTTTTCAGAAGTCATCTAATTAAAATACACATAAAACGGTATTTTCTCCTAGTTTGGCAACGGTGTTGTTATATAAACTGCATGTAAGTAAGTAAATAGTAGTAGTAGTAGTACAACTCTCTGTTGGCCTTTTTCTTTCGAAAATTCAGCCAGAAAAGACCTCTATCCGGCTTAGTAAGAGCTGGGGCGACTCATCCCAGATTAGTTACACCTGATGGATAGAGATACTATTTTTAGGGCACCCAGTATGTCGAGTATGTACCCCTGGGGCCCCGACTTGTACATGCACGGCTTGTTTTAAGGTTCGAACACCACCGGCTGGACGTTCACAAACATAAAAATCTCTAGCATGCACGGGGCTCAAACCCCCGGCTGGACGTCCGTATCTTATTCGGGGAGAAAACTACCCGGTCCCTGAACGTTCACGATAAGTAATAAATAATCCATTATAATGGAGGTCGGTGGATCTAGCTCAACTGTAAGGGAACCAAAAATGATCCGGGATCACTTAGATCGGTTCAGTAGTTCAGGTAAAAAATGGCATTTAAATGTCAATTGTCAATCGGCTTTTTTTTAATTTAATTTAATTTAAATGTATTTGACCTTGGTTCACTGAACTGAAATATCAGTTCTATAGACAAGCGAATTCTTTCTTTGTCTTTGATCAGTTCAGGTTCAGTTCATTTTGAACTGATCTCCAGTCTCAATCGAATACGGCTCATAGCTCTCCGTTTATAATGCACGCGCAAGCCCAGGACTCGTCAGGCGCATGGACTCGTGTAGATGATCAAGAATAAAATATATGCAATTTAGCATCGTGTTGGAAATACTCGGATGATTGTGATACTCGAGTCATTCGAAATCAATGAAAGTAATACTCGGATTAATTCATTCGAATTAATACTCGGACTTCATTATTCTTTTCTTTTCATTTCTTCGATATAATGATGTAGACTTTGTGTAAAGTAATTTGTTGTAAAAATGATGGCGGTATAAAAACTTTTCTGTTAAAATGAATCTAAGTAAAAAGTTAAAATATCTCTTGCTCATTAAATGCAGTCAAAGTAAAATATCTGAGTTTAATCTAACGGTCTACGGAAACAAGAATTATAATAGATACTTTCAAAGTATCGATACTTTTAAATAGTATCGAGTAAATTTTTTCGCTTAATTGTAATTTGTGGCCATTTGCCTCTAAATTACGCGAATTACATGCCACAATGTGTACTCGTACTCGATACCTATTTTCAAAGTATCGAGTATAATCGATACCATACCTACAAAATACTCACGAGCAGTGTCACCAACCGTACTATAATTATAGTATTTGTACTAAAATCGAGTCTCCCTGTACTATGTACTTACAACGTTGATATAGTATGCATATTGTACTATAATTTCAAAGTTTGAAAAAAATAAGCATCATGGCTTATTCTATTGATAATAAAAATTGCAAACCGAGTTCATTGGCATCTTACTTTGATACTATTTAATAAACAAAGACGATGATACAGTCAGGGCGCACTTTATCTACCCAAACCTAATGGAATAAGCTATTAGAAAATTTTCGCCATACCGCTATAAGCGGCAACCCGGCAACGGCACTAACGGTTAACGGTAGCCATATCGGTTGTCGTTGTCGACGACGATCTCGGGGAGTCCCAGATTCCCAGAATTCTTTCATTCTTTCACTTAGTGAGTCAGTAAAATTAGTACTTGTGCGTTTTTAACTTGATTTCTTCTATCAGTTTGAATTATATAACGTTTTTGTTCAAGTTTCTCGCTACCATTGCGTGAATATTATAATAGGCTCTGTGGAAATTGGTCTTATTAAGTACCATATCAGGTTTGTGTTTATTACTTTATTGAACTTTGTTTCTATGTATGTGGTTATTACTATTATTATACTAGTTATTGTTATTATTATTAGGTAGGTACTTATCATTTCAAATTAGCAGTATAGTAACATTCAGAACAATATAGTTTTAACCGACAACATTTACCGAAATGTTTAATTCTACTATCTAATTGTTTTATAATAATAACGTTCTTAATATAGATATTCTTGATGTGCCTTAAAATTTGACGGATTTCCTACCAAGGATTATCTTGCGCGCGGACTTGCGCAGATGCGAAAAAAGAAGATGTGATATTGCTGGTTGTTATATTTGCCGTGGCGATACCGTGCATCCGTCGGTCGTGACCTTAGATTAGGTAAGAGTAAGGATACCGCGCATGACATTAAGCCAATGTACTGAAATTGAAGCCTTTTCAGAGCGGCGGCCATTATTTATGTGGCAAACACATCTATTGTGGCGGTGCTATTTTGCACTTATTTTGTGAGTTTTTGAACAAAGAAAGATAAAAACTAAGATTCATAATGGTAAATTGTTCGACATATGGTTGCAAGAGTCGAAGTGGGAAGAAGGAGCCAGGAATTTCTTTTCACAGGTAATTATTGTCTGCTGACCTTGTAGTTTATTTGCATATTTCTTGTTTTAATAATAATGCATAATGTACACATTGTGTACTGAGTATATCATGGTAGGGATGTTTATTAATTATCGAGAGTAATATGATACCCGATCTTGGATATTTTCAGTCATCAAATAATCAATAAAGCCATAAATCTTCTTCAAGGAGAGTCATTCAACAGAGGCGTAGGTAATATACTAATATATTTTTCATACTCTACCTATAAAATGGCTATATTATTTTACGACTGAAAATTACTTTAACTTATTAATTATTATTTATTACTTATAATTTCAATTAATTTATTGCAGTTACCCAGTAATTTATGTGGCAGCTGGTAACAGGCTTTTTCCCATGTTATCTGTCCTCTTCTTTCCTTGTCTAAGGTCGTGACTGATGTTTTTACTTGTTTTTAAGGTTATGTTTGTTTTTTATTAATTTACTTTTTTTCTTCATTTTGGGTTAGTTCTTGTTAATTGCACCCCCGTAGCGAGCGGAGGGCCATGCAAAACCATAATAATACCTATTATTCATGTTATCCGCATGCACGGTATCGCATCGAAAAATTGAGCCCTATGGCTAGATGCTTGTAAGTTGCGCGCGCATTACAATGATGACTAATGCCGTGTTCGATTAAGACTGGAGATCAGCTCAAAATGAACTGAAACTGAACAGATATTTCAGTTCAGTGAGCCAAGGTCAAATGAAAATGTGAAAACAATTAAAAAAACCGATTGGCAATTGACATTTAAATGCCATCTTTTACAACTACTGAACCGATCTAAGTAATCCGCGTCGCGATATTTCAGTTCGCAATGCACTTGTGAATGCAAGCAATTTAAAGACCTGCAATTGGCAAGTATATGGCCCTCCGCGCGCTTCGCTCCGGGGCTCAAGAAAAAGAAACTAACCAAATGCTAACCCAAGCCATACCCAAAAATCAAGAAAAAATCTGTTTACTTAAAAAAAAGACAAAACCGACGGGATTTGAACCCAGGTCGCCGAAGTGAAGGCCAACCATGCAGACCCCTAGACCATCTGCTGACTTAGGCAGCTCTCCCACCAGGTCGACCGGTTGCGCGCAACTGGTTTCATGAAACTAATCGCGTAGACATTCGCACACCGATTGAAGCCGAAGAATACAAAAAGTGCAGTGTTAGAATAATCATTTAGTTAAAAATTTGTCATGTCAGTTATTTAATTATCTTAGGTTCAGGTGGACGCTTGTTAGGTACCACCTTAGTCGGTAGTATATAGGTATTTATTTGTAAATATGTATATATTGTTAAGTTTGTTATTAGTTTTAGGTCAAATATCAAGTATCATAAGGCATCTATTTATAAATAAATAAATAAATAAATAAATAATCGCACACCGAGTTGATGTTTATTCAGTTGTGATAGCAATGTCGTCGTCGTGTGGCAGTATTTAAGACGCCGAAAACGAAGGAAATTTTGGGTGCACACATACACGTGCGTGCCGTCCCTGCTCATAGCACGTATAAATAACCGTTAATAAAGTAGATGCATTTTTTGGAAATATCCCTTCAATTTAATCAGTTAAAAGTGGTTAAGTAGTTGGAACAGACACTTAGAACTGCGGATATTGTATAGATTTCGAAAAGCAGTGTTGTTTTGCCGAAAAAATCTCCTAACTATCGAATATTTTGGTAATATATCTCCAGTGTTTTTATTGTGTTCGTGTTGGGTTCGGACTGTCTGCATGGAGAAGAGCTGAAGCTTGACAAAATATTACATTGAAGTTTTTATTTCGCTAAAATGACGGATCTTAAATTTAAATGTCACAAAAATAGACCTGCTCCATATTATGTATGTATACAGTGTGCTGATATAATGCACAAGTCATGTGCAATATCAGGTAAGCAAATTTACAAAGTTATTAAGCATGGACTAATAGTATGTAATGACTGTAAAGGGGAAGAAAGCTTGGATACAAAGTTCAAAGAACAGAAAAACATATCGGAGCAATCAATACAAGATCTTTGTCTTGAAGTCGAAGAAAGAGATAAATATATAGCAAGAATATCCACCAGTAACAATGCTCTAATAACAGAAGCGCTGAACACTGAAATGGAGTTAACTAACAAATTGGAGGAGCATCAGAGATTATTAGAAGTAGCAAAAAATGCGATTGAAGAACTAAAAAGAGAATTAGCTTGTTTTAAAAGCAGACAGTATCAAAGCATAGGAGTACAGGCAGGAATAAAAACAAAAAACTCATCAGCGCAAGCAGTTAGTCAAGTTAAAGAAATAGGCACACAAGTAAATATTACAAGTAAAAAAATAACTGTAGCAGAAATAGAAGTTCAAACAGAAAAGATACAATGTGATTTAAACCCAAAAAATCTGAACATAAGTGACAATTCTCAGGTAAGAATTTTTGAGAAAACACTTGAACAAGAACTTGTGAGCTTAGATAATAAAAATACGAGCGAAAACAGCAAAATCGAGATTAATCAATTAGCTAAAGTGTTTATATTGGCGGACGAGATGGGTAAGAATGTTCGTGGATTCTTAGACGAGCATAATCTTATTAAAAGTAAATTCCGGGTGGAATCGCTACTTAAACCAGGTGCTACCTATGACAAGGTAATTGAAAATGCAGAAAGTGTTACCAGAAATATGACAAAAAAAGACTACCTTGTGATCATTGCTGGAAGTAACAATTTTACTAGGGAAACAAGGTACCCCTCCATCAAGAATATTTTGTCTATGCTTAGAACCTGTGGTCATACAAACATTATTATTACGGGATGTCCATACAAATATAACAATGCTAATAGGTTTAACATAGATAAATTTAATCAGAAATATGAAAGTTTCTTGCAAAAAGTAAATAGCTATATTCCTGGACAAATAGATTTTATAAAAGTAACATCAAAGATCAACTTAGTGGATACTAGGACTTTAAGCTATGAAATTGCAAATTGTATCTGTAGACCTAAGCTACCTAAAAATCTAGTTTTTCTGAAAACAACGGAATTAACAAATAACGAACAACTATTAACAGAAAAAAATACAGTCACAATACCTGAAGCTGAAATCAATATAGAAATGACGATGCCTGATGATGTGAAGAATAATTTGGAAGAAAATAATACTGTCCCTTTTTTATATCCGCGCCTATCTCAAATAGTGTTAGATCCCATGTAGAAGAAAATTTTAACCTTATAGTGCATAACTGCCAAATTTTAACCCATGACAAAATTAACAGTTTAGTTATTGATTTTTTGACAAACAAAAGTACTAATTTTTTATGCCTGACTGAAACTTGGTGTACTATTGAAAGTGTGGATTTTGTGCACTTACCAAATTTTTATAAGGGTTCATCTTTCTGTAGAAAAATGGGAAAAGGGGGAGGAAACGGCATTTGGTGTAAGACTGATGTTACTTGTACGGATATGTGCTTAGACAGTTTCTGCGTGGAAAATGTTTTCGAAGTTTCTGGTATAACATACAAGTTGGATAAAGGTACGAGGGTACTAATTGTTTGTTATCGTCCACCGGGATTTGGTAATTTTAGTGAATTTTGTGATTATCTTTATAACTTTTTGGACTATATTTTTAGACCTAATTTAGATATAACTATTGTTGGAGATTTTAATGTAG
The DNA here is from genome assembly GCA_016904865.1 of Pissodes strobi. NCBI lineage: Eukaryota > Metazoa > Arthropoda > Insecta > Coleoptera > Curculionidae > Pissodes > Pissodes strobi. The sequence continues at coordinate 33,446 of MU185412.1, read as the reverse complement.
ACCCTAGTAGAGATAAGAAGTTTTACTTAGATATGCTTAATGTCATGTCCAGTTTTAATTTGTTTAATAATCTTAATGAACAAACCAGGAATCGGTATCAGTTGGATCATGTATTTTGTAATCACAATATAATAATAAAAACCAAAAAAATGGAATATTCAGACCATAAGACAATTATGTGTAAATTAGATTTCGCTCACGGTAGCCAGCAGCATGTACTTGTTAAGAGAGATTTTAGTGAGGCTAACATAGGAGAATTTTGTGAAGAGATCAAGCAGGAATCCTGGAGTAATACTTTTATTGAAGTTGACTTTCAGACAGCATTTGATAATTTTCATGACACATTTTCCTTTTATTTTAATAAATGTTTTCCACTTAGAAAGTTGTACGTGCAAGAAGGTAGGAATTGGGTTACAAGTGAGGTTAAAATGTCCAGTAACAACTTGAAATCGCTTTATCAGATGCAGAAGCACAACCCAAGTCTTGTTAATTATTATAAAAAAGAAAAAACCAAACATTCATTCCTGGTTAGAAATACAAAAAAGAATTATTATCAGAATAAGGTTGACAAATCGGAAAATATGACTAGGTGTGTATGGGGTATTGTAAATGAAGTAAACAACAAAAAACAAAGCACATCAAAACACACGAACATAGAATTAAATATTAATGGGGAGGTAGCTGGAGATAACAAAGTAGTAAGTCAACATTTCAATACTTTTTTTGTTGAGGCACCGAAGAAAGTTATAAAAAATATTCCCTTAACAAATAGAGTAATAGAGGATCTTTATTTTAATCAGCATTCTTTTTTTCTCAATAAACTTACTGAAGAAGAAATTTCAAAAATAATAAATCAAAAACTCAAATCAAAATATTCAACTGGCTTTGATGATATTCCTAGTTTTCTTGTTAAAAGATGTTTGAGTGAAATCGTTGCACCTCTGACATATTTAGTAAATAAATCTTTTGAGTGTGGTACTTTTCCTGAAAAATTAAAGATAAATAAAGTTATTCCAATACATAAAAAGGGAGAAAAAAGAAATGCAAGCAATTATAGGCCAGTTACCTTAACTTCACCACTTTCCAAAATTTTTGAATATTGCTTTTTACATCATTTTGAATCGTTCTTAACAAAATATAAAATTATAAGTGAAAATCAATTTGGGTTCAGAGCAAATATGTCAACTATGGACGCCGTGGATCTGATAGTAAGTAAGATCGTCTCCCACATGGAAGATGGTGAATGTCCTGCTGGAGTTTTTTGTGACCTTAGTCGAGCGTTTGATTGTGTGGATCAAGATTTGCTTTTGCAAAGATTTTTTAAAATTGGTATTAGAGGTACTCCTTTAAAGTGGACAGAATCATTCCTGAAACAACGGAAACAGTATGTATGTGTAGAAGGTGTGAATTCAGAGTATGCTACTGTGGATTTGGGTGTTCCTCAGGGGACTGTGTTGGGTCCTATCTTTTTTATTGTATACTTAGATGCAATTAATAATAATATAAATAAATGTGTTGATGAGTGTAGTTTGGTAAAATTTGCGGATGATTCTGGTTTTGTAACGAGTGACTGTAACACAGTATGCCTTGAAAATAAATGCAATAATATTATGGCGAATTTGTCTAATTGGTTCTCAAATAACTCACTGTTTTTAAATGTTGATAAAACCAGTTATATAAGATTTCACCATCCTCAAAACCGGAATGATCTGTCAATAGATATAAATGTGAGCAGTGGCAGTGTTAAGACTGCTGATTCAGTTAACTTCTTGGGGATCATCATTGACAAACACCTCAACTGGAAGGATCAGTGCTCAAAAATTATTTCTATTCTTCACAAAAGCTGCTATTTATTTAGAAATTTAAGACTGGTTCTTTCTTTGAATCAATTAGTTTCGGTCTACTATGGAAAGACTGACAGTATACTACGGTATGGGTTGTGCTTCTGGGGTACTTCTTCAGAGGCGAAAGATGTATTTATTGCTCAAAAGCGAGTAATAAGAAGTATGGTTGGTGTACCACAAACACATTCTTGTAAAGACATTTTTAGATCATTGAATTTATTAACGTTATTTGATTTATTAATATATGAAATGTCAGTTTACTTCTATAGAAATAAAAATAAATATAAATCTCATTTTGAGGTACACCACAGAAATACAAGAAATGAAAATAATTATGTTATTCCTTTTAGAAGTAGTAGTATAGGTATGAAGCTACCGAATACGTTTAGTGTTAGGGTTTTTATGAGACTACCAGCAGATATAAGATCAGCAGAAAGTATTAGTATATTTAAAAGTAGACTAAAAAGGTTTTTGAATAGCAAAGTCTTATATTCGCTGGAAGAGTATTTTGAGTAACATTTTTATCTACATTGTTTGTTTGTCTAGTATTTATGTTTTTTTCAATCGTTATATATTTTATTTAATTAGTTGAGGTTTTATTTTAATTTATTTTTAAGACCAAATAGCAAATATGCTATGTACTATACTCCTTTCTTTTGTTTTTTGTTTTAACTTTTGTACCTATGTACCTTTTTAAATATGACGTGTTCCATACAATTGTATAATTGTCAATAGGAAAATAAAGAGATACTTTACTTTACTTTACTTTACTTTACTTTACTTTAATTATGATCGAAGAGCTTTTGTAGCAGCAAAAGAGTTACAAGGTGACCCTCAAAAGTTTCATGCGTTCTACCGCATGACACTTTCTCCCAAGCAGCGTATTATCTCTTTCCGAATAACTATCTAATTTATAGTTATTCAAACAGGGCTACTTTTCCACCTCTTGTACGAACTGAATATTTTTAAACTGTTCATTTTTATGTAAACAAAAGGCTCTGTCGCTCACACTAGACGACTAAAAAACCAAGCCGCGACCAGCAGAACTGATCGCATGCAATTTCAGTTGCGTGGTTGCATGCGATCCTGATCGCAGTCGCGGCAGTGGGAGACAGTCGGTGTATTTAAATATAAAAGTCGTACGCAGGAAAAATCGCAAGTTGCGTACGATCGGTTTCATGCAACCGGTCGACCCGGTGGGAGACCTGCCTTAGAAGCAACTGGTTGCATCGCGAACACATGCATCACCCCACGCAGCTAGCCAATCACGCGCCTTTTATTCACAAGTGCACTATGAACTGAAATATCACATCCCGGTCAATTTTCAATTCACTTACAGGTGAGCTGGATCACTCATTAGGTAGTGGGGGCAATGTGATATTATTACAATCGAACACGAATCAGTTCAATAAAGTTCAATTAGATCGATCTGAATCGATCCAAAATAGTGAATCGAATACGGCTTAACACTATATCTTTATGGTCCAGCAAATTGCTTGCAAGTGGCCGGATGCTGTGTTACGGCGGCACGGGTTCGATTCTAGTGGCAAGACTTGCTTTTTTTAAAGTTATGTTTGTAAAAAGTTTTTTTTTCTTGATCTTGGGCATGGGTTGGGTTAGTTTTGTTTGGTTGCTCCGGAGCGAGTGGAGGGCCATGCATGAAGTGAAAATTAAATGTAAAACAACTCTGAAGGCTTGTGTCCGGGTCCACACCATGTCTTGTGAAGGGAAGTACGCCATGGGCATGACACCAAATGGCGTGCTCCGATTGGTCAGATTTATTTAGATCTAGGAAGATGGGCGCTTTAAAAAGCTTCTTTTTTTAAATGTCGCTTTAAGTTTCCACTTCTGTCGTGTGGTCTTAGGCACACACCGTTCTCTTTTACATGGGTTAGTTTCTGCTCGTTTTGGTCCTAAACCGTGTAGCGCGCTTATTAACTTTTTCTGTCATGTTCTGGTGTATAAGGCAAGGGTGACATACCACTCGCCTCTAGCAATCAGGAGCGTAATACGATCCTTTACCTGCTGCACTATGCTGTATTAGCCACTTCTGATTGGTGGCCTAACGTCATTTTACTTCACGCATGGCCCTCCGCTCGCTCCGCGGCGCAACCGAACAAAACTAACTGAAACCAACCCAAATTCACAAAAAGAGACAAATATAACTTTAAAAAAAAAAATGAGAAAACATGTCTTGCCCCGACGGGAATTGAACGTGGGTCGTTCACAATTAAAATACAAAATCTTACTACTAGGCCTGCGGGAATAAACTGACAGGACCGTAGAGTGTGAAAGCCGAGTACATCCACTGTACTCGGGTGAAAGTGACGTTAATCCACCAATCAGAAACGGCTAATATAGCATAGCGCCGTATAACTTAAAGGATCTTAAATGCAGATAATGATCAAGAAGGCATGTAAGAAGCCAATCAGGATTATAAACCACACTGACGAGTGCGCACGCGTCAGTCGAAAATGCAAATAATCATCACGGTTCAGTGGATTGCTTTCAACAAGTCTAGTGGTGCAGTGGTTAGAATCTGTGCTTGTGATACGACGCCCCCGCCCCGGCCCCGGTTCAATTCCCGTTAGTGGCAAGACATGTTTTTTTTTTAACTTTTTTAAGGTTATTGCTTGCTTTCCGTGTAGGCTTTGCAGGACGGCATTCACCCATAAACTCGGTTTTAAATGTTTCGAACCGCTCAACTAAGGGCATATGACCCCAGTCATAGTCCATTGTTCCATTTCACTCCTTCTTACTGTATGTTTCGGTGTGTAAAAATGCCCCTCCGTTGTCTAGGAGAGATGCAGCTTAAAGGAATGTTTGGCTCAATGGCCTATACGTTTGACCCTTCCAAGGTGTCGAGTACGCAAAGTGGTACCTGTGAACAAGCACAGACTGAAATGTGGATATCTTCTGGCTCGGACACCCGATTCTTCATCGGGGAGAAACAACGGTCACTGAACGATAGCCATGTGCTCACCCAAAATGGCGACAAAGGAGCCGCTATAAAACGCATGTTCACTCGACCGAAGACGAAACGGAAGTCCTTTTAAGGTTATGTTTGTGTTTTTTTAAAATTCGGGTTAATTTTGCTTAGTTGCGCGTCCGGAGCGAGTGAAGCGAGCGGAGGGCCATGTGTGAAGTGAAATATTAGATATTCTAAAATAGTAAACAAACGCTCTAACTCCCGCCCAATTGTCAGTATGGTTTACAACCCTGGTCTCTAGAGGCGAGTCGACATATCACCGTTCAAATCCGACATTTACTCCCTGCATCCTCTTTTCGTCTCCGAAGGTAAAATACTTAATATATATAAGGGTTGAACCGTTGGAAGAGTACAAGAACCTAATCAATATCCTTAAGCAGAGTAACCCCAAATGGCTTCTGCCTATGGCCTAGTTCCAGTTTCGAACGATAAAGAATATTGGAAGTTGTCATGCAAATAATACGAATTACTCTGTGCGAAATTGTACAAAAAGAATAAAGTCACGAAACGTAAATTTTAAATAGCTGGAGCTCTTGAGTCTCAAAGTGGCCTCTAAAGCATACGTAGCTGCACATCTTTATTTATTACCAAATAGCGAGCGGCTGCTTGTTGTTTCTTGAACAGGCTAACTTTTTCTATGTGCTTTATTTTGTTCTGGATTATTCATCTACTGTTTTATATCTTTATATGTTTGCTAAAACCATTGTCTCATATAATTGCCACATTGGCCACAGCCAACTTCAAGGGTAAAGGTGACTGTGACAAGGCTCAAACTAACGCGACGTTGCTACCACATCAGAGGGCTTCAGAGTTGCGCGCGCATCACATTCTCTAGACTAAAATATAGTGTTTGCCAAGGTTCATAGCTCTATGAACCTTGATTTATGTCTGGCGACTATCCCATAACTCTCAGCAGTCAGCTGTTTTCATGTACTTCGTGATGCAACAAATCGTTTGTATGCCTCTGATGGTCTAGAGGTTTGCATGGTTAGCCTTCACTTCGGCAACACGAGTTCAATTCCCACCGGTTTCTTTTTATTTTTTTTAAGGTTATATTTCTAAACAGTTTTTTTTCTTGATTTTGAATATGTCTTGGGCTAGTTTGGGTTAGCACCTGGTTAGTTTCCTTTTCTTGAGCCCCCGTTGCGAGCGGAGGGCCTGTGAAAAGCGAATTTAGGCATGGTGCTGAGAGTTATGGAATAGTCTCCAGACGTAAGTTGAACCTTGAGTGTTTGCCAACAATGTAATGCGCGCGCAACTCTGAAGCCCTTCTCTGATGCGGTACGGGAAACGTTTCTACCGACAACAGACCGGTTGATCCTTCATTGGCCACTACCAACGAATTCTTACCGGAGGTCGTTGGCCACTACAGTTGTGTAACTTACGTCGATAAGTGTCTAGCTAACTTCAGTTTATTTACATTTGTCAATTATCATATGATATGATTGATATGTCAACATTGTGAAATTGCTAGAGCTGAAATTGCTCATATTTTGTTTAGTGTATTAACGTGTCTATTTAATTAGAATATTATTAAAATGGGAGAAGTGGAAATAGAATGGCCTTGGCAGTATAATTTCCCACCGTTTTTTACATTACAACCTCATCCAGAAACTCGGGCAAAACAAGTTCAGGCCTGGAAAGGTTTGATATTGGACTACTGCAAACGAAGTAAACTCTATCTTATAGATGTGCGGGAGGCGAGTAACTTTTCCTTATTTAACAATTCTAGCATTAATAGAAAATTAGATCAGAGCGTAATAGTTTCCATTTTGTCGGAGTTGCAAAGGACAGGACATGCTGCTCCGGTCGATAAGGTATGTTACTTCTTTTGATATAATAATAACTTAGTTCGTTACTATTATATTATCTTTTAGGCCAAACATCGGTGGGAAATCTATTGGCACACGTTGGACGAATGGTCGTCTATGATTTACGATTATATATCAACAAGGGGGCTACAAAATTCAGTACTAACCTTATATGAATTGTCTCGAGGAGATGATGTTCAAGGCGAAGAGTTTTTTGACATCCAGCATGATGTGCTAATAAAGGTTCTGCAAGTTTTGGAAAAAGACAGGAAATGTGAATTAATATTATCGGATGATGATCAAGGTGTTAAATTCTTTTAATTTTGAGAAATGTAGTGCCCTACTTCTTCTGTGTATTGCTGGAAATTATATATTTAAGCTTAATTTTAAAGTAGCTCACACAGAGAAATATTACTCTGTATTTTTAAGTTTTTGATATATTTATATTTAGTTTATAAATTATTTATGTACAGGGTCATCCTAGAAGGGAAGACTGAAGAGGGCCAATTTGTAGCTTTCTTCATATTATCTAAAAAATGTGGAATAGACATTTTGTGGATTTTATCCCATAGAATCTGAAAGAACACGTAGGAAAATAATCTGAATTCAAAAAAGAGGTATGACATAAAATTTGCATTTCTCAGACCATAGTTCACAATTATTAAAATTTAGCTCTCCTTTTTTAGCTCCGGCCATTGGCTGGAGCATAAAATATGTAGACCAATTACACAGTGGGGCATAATAAAATTCTATAAGTGGATTGAAAATACATCTTTTCATTTTATATCAGAAGAGTGTGTCCAAGATTCTTCGATCGCGCGTCGATCGAAGAACAGGTCAATTGGTTCCCTGTGCAATCGAGCCAAGCGAGAATTTAAATCGTTTATCGCGACAAAAAATTGCCGAATAAATATTTGTTTATTTATTTACGTTGCAAAAACTTTCGCTCACGATCTCCCGATCTTTTTACATAGTATTAGGCTTGCTTTTTACACTACGTGTAACCAGTAAAGGCCGCATAGCACTTAATTGTTGTAATTTTCTAGTCTCCGGGGACGGAACCCCGGCTTTTGCCCCAATCATGGGCGATTATACCGAAGATGAGGATTGTATGTCCAACGTGTCGATGGAATCCAACCCTGAGCGACGCTATTCGGAGCTCACAATGAAAAAGACAAAGTCCCGCTGCAACAGCTACGCCGAAATATGCGTGCAATGTCGTCTCGACAAAGAGAAACTTAACAACTCTTCCGAGCTACCGCAAAGCGAATTATATCGTGTTATGTCTAAAATCCGCCAGCATATGCGTGATTCACACCCTACAAGAATAAAATACAACACGGCAGCCAGAATAGACACCGGAAAGAAGAAGGCAAGTCCAACTAGCCTTCAAGGAGAAGAGTCATCTAAAAAGCTCAAGGTCACAAAGGTCACGGCTACAAAAACTACACCAGACCAAAAAACTACAATACAAACCGAATCGTTAGCAACAGCGACTACAAGCCAGAAAGGCGATAATGTGCTTATGCCGCCACCTCCTTGTACTCCTGATACCCTAATAACGAGCAGAGACATAGAGCCCTATAGGGCCCCATTTAAACAAATTCCTTTTAAGAGAAATTTCAAATTGGTGACGCCCGACATGGGACAACCCCCTGTCGGCACCAAAAATCAATTCCAGCCCCTAGAGGACCTGGATACTGAAGACGACACCGCTAGCGTCGCCTCTACCACCGCCTCAACCGGGGTGAAACAAAAAGCAGCGGCCAACAAAAAGACGCCTGCAAAAGCCAAAACACCGACACCACCGCCGGTAGTTATAAAAGGAAGACCCTCTGACCACCGTCAACTGAGGGATGATCTAAAAGAGATGCGAATTAAAAAGTATCAACTGAAATATACAAAGAACTCTGTCATTGTATATTGCGACAACATCCACGATTTGCATACTCTTAAGCGAACACTAGACCATGAGAAAACAGAGTATCACACGTATGCGGAGTCTCAAGAGAAGACTAGAGCTTTTGTACTCCGAGGCCTCGACGGGGATATTAAGCCTAATGAAATCGCAGAGGCGCTCACAGATGAGTACAATATCACGCCGAAATCTGTGTATGAAATGCGTAAAACGCGCGTACCTATGTTCCTAGTCATCTTAGGCACAAACTTCAATGTAAGACGTCTAAACCAGGAAGTTAAAACTCTAATGGCCGTGCGAATTAACTGGGAAATTCGGCGATCTAGCAAGCCCGTCTTACAATGTAAGAAATGTCAACAATTCGGGCATGCTAGAACTTACTGTAACCGTAGCGTTGCTTGCAGTAAGTGTGCAGGGGAACACGAAATTACGGCATGCAATTCGAACATAGTAAAATGTGTCAACTGCAAAGGACCCCACCGATCTATCGACGAAGCTTGTCCTGTCTTCGAATACAAGCTAAACATAATTCAGACAGCTTCTAAACCTAAGCAAACCAAACAAGTTTACCGCCCTGCACCGCCTCCCGCGAATCCAGCATGGAGGGATCCAAACGCTACAGGAGTCGCAGACGGCCAAAGTGGCCAAGGCCTAAGCAATGGCCAACGTAGAAGCGACTACAATAGGCAGTTTCCCGCAATCCGAGGCAGCCAACAACCCCAATCAAGCGGAAATCAGGCGTCTGACGCGAACATAAATGTACAAAAGGTTAGTGGTTCTGCTAGCGCCAATAATGTAAATAATAATCCTAATAACACGAATATTTCTAACATTATGTCTGATCTAAACAGTGTTGTTGCGAAAATCAACAGCATGGTAAACTTAGATCAATTATATTTAGCTCTAGAAAGATACTCTAATATGCTTGAAGCATGCAGGGGTGATAAGGCCGAGATAATTCAAGCTTCTCTGCGCTTTTTCACCCATGAGTATGCTAAATTTAATGTGTAAATGTTGCATATTGCATGCTGGAACTGTAATGGTATTAGACAAAAACTGGGCGAGTTTCGTAACTTTTTGTATACATCCAATTTCCAAGTTGTTTTTCTTGTCGAAACGAAATTGTCTCCCGACTTCGTACTGAAGATACGGGGATATAACATCGAACGATTTGATAGGCCGGAACGGCGCGGGGAGGCGTGGCCTGCCTCGTACATAGGTCGCTCCAATATAAACGAATACGCAACATTCGAACTGCCATAGAACACGTCTGCATCGAGACGGTGAGCGGCCTTCGTATTTGCGGCGGCTACGCGCCCCCGGGTCCCCGCATCACGACACCTGACCTTCTAGCGTTACTTCCGATAAATCGTTCTTCCTTGCTAATAGGCGACTTTAACGCTTCCCACGCCGAATGGGGTGGCACGACAAACGGCCGGGGCAGGCTGTTTAAGGAAGTGATCGACAACAACTTGGAAATGTCCTATCATAGAACGCCAAATCCTACATTTGTCCGCAATCCCTCGTTCCTGGACATTGCTATTACTCGGGGAACAATAAGGACATCTCAACTGCAAGAGCTGAATGCTCTAAATTCGGATCATCTTCCGATCAAGATCAGCCTATACTGCAGGGTCCCTGTGACAAACGACACCGTCTTTTCGTATAGGGGGGTTGATTGGAGAGTGTTCCGAGAACAGCTAAATGAGATTACTGTTGTCCCCGAACAACTAGCTACCGTCCAGGAGTTAGAAAACGAGGTAGAAACTCTCACGTCAAATATCCAGCGCATCCGCGATGCTTTATGTACTAGGGTGGCCATTCGCCCTAGCACCGAATCCCTTCCTGAACATATCCTTAATCTCATAACCTTTAGAAACCGATTTCGACGAAGATGGCAGAGGAATCGGACACAAATGGGATCCGCTCGCATCAATGCGCTGACCGAGGAGATAAGGATGAAAATCCGCGAACATCGCAATCAAACATGGATGAACTATATAAACACCATAAGCAGGGATGATGGCTCGCTCTGGAAGCTTTCCAGGCGAGTCCGCGGAGGCCCAACGCGAATTCCTGAAATAAACCATCGCGGCGTGGAAATCGCCGATGATCAGGGAAAAGCGGAGGCCTTCGCGGACTACCTGAAAGGAGTCTATAGAGCTGCGCCTGACACCCTTCTCGAGCAGGAATGCTGCACCCAAACTGCCAATGCATTCCGACAGTTTAAATATCCTATCCCTCCTTCAGTGCTAGATAAGCTGAGAGTCACTCCGGCGGAAATTCGCAAAGCCCTTTGTCGTCTTCCGAGAAACAAAGCGCCCGGTCCGGACAATATTCCGAATACAGTCCTAAAAAATTTACCTAGAAAAACCATCATCCAGCATATGCATATAGTTAATGCGGTTATCCAGCTGCAACATTTCCCTCAATCCTGGAAGATAGCGTGCATAATACACTTCCCGAAACCGGGGAAAGACCCGTCTCTCCAGGCGTCTTACCGACCAATCTCACTCCTTAACACCCTCGGTAAGGTGGCTGAAAGGCTAATCTTGCCAAGGGTCAACAAAGAAGTTGCAAAACTTCGCATTCTCCCTCAGGAGCAATTTGGTTTTCGGGGCCGGCATGGCACTGTCATGCTGGCCGCGAAGATCGCATCCGATATTTATGAGGGTTTCAATAGCAGACTAACCACCACCCTACTGCTATTAGATATAGAAAAAGCGTTCGACAGGGTGTGGCACGATGGGCTGCTGTTCAAACTACTGGCGACTTACAGTATGCCATTGTACTGGACAGCGCTCATCGCGTCATATCTTGCCGGACGCTCCTTCGCTACCCGAATTGGCCACAAAACCTCCGCCAGCAGACTGCTACTTGCAGGAGTGCCGCAGGGTACTGTATTATCGCCGCTATTATTCAATCTTTTTATAGCAGATATCCCGTCACATCCTAATACCCGTAAAGCCCTCTTCGCTGATGATACGGCGATTTATTCCCAACATCCCCAAGCTGAGGTGGCAAAATCACACTTACAGGAGCACATGAGCATCCTCACCCCTTACTATGAACGCTGGAAAATAACGCTCAACGCTGCCAAAACGGAGCTAATCCGGGTTACCAGGAAGCGTAAGGACATTAATATCACCCCCTTAACTATTGGCAACACCGAAATACTCCCTAAGAGTAGAGTTAAATATCTGGGCATCATATTCGATGACAAGCTCAACTTCAGCAAACATGTTAGTGCCATAGTAGCAAAAAACGCTGGAATTAAAAAGGGACTCAACTCCCTGGTCACTGCTCGATCTTTTCTCAGTCCAGCAAATAAGCTCACCCTATACCGGGCCATTATAAGACCAGCTCTCTTATACGGTGCCCCAATATGGTGTTCTGTCGCTAAAACCCACAGGAAAAAGATACAGGTATTACAGAATAACTACCTAAGGGGCGCGTTTTCCGTCACTGGACTCGATCGAGTCAGGATTGAAGATCTGCATGCGTGGGCAAAGATGGAATACATCGAGGAGTACATCGATGGCCTCGCATGCAGATTCTTCGAGAAACAGGTGGCGGGATCGCCGCTGACAGCGAATTTAGCCAATTCCCGGTACAACCCGGAAAACCCAACCACGTATGGCACCATCTATCGCTCAATTTCGTTATATTACAAGCAACTTATGCCCCCATAATTCATCTTCCCTAATGAACAGTAATTTAAATCTCAACTTTCTAAAATACTCTCATAAACAGCCTTTTTTAATATTTAATTTTAAATTTTCATTAATCTCATATATCAGGAGAGCGTTTCTGCTGCCTGAATGACCTTTCAGGTAACATGTACGTTCTGCTTGCGGCCTAACCAATCACTGGGTTTGGATACGGTGGGCGGGGCCTGTTAAGGGACCTGGTCCGCCTATAAAAGAGCAAACCATACAAACTCAACGCACATGATTTCTAGCCACCGAAGCATCCGTGTCTCCGCAGCTGGTACCGCGCGGCTCGCCCGGCGTACTCTAATTGCCATTACAGCTTACTTAAACAGAATCACAGTGATGATTCTCTATCGTTTACCTTAGTATACCTTTTGTTTTAAGAATCTATGTTGTATAGTGTAAATGTCCCTTTTACCTTATGACGTCCTGCTCCATGAGAGCATCTAAGCAGGGTTTTTGTTTAGTTTTCCCTGCAGTAATTACGGGTACCAACAACTCTTTCAGCATGCACTCATAACAATAAGCTTTTTGCTAATCCTTCTCGCGAGGACTTTGAAGGGGCTTCCCATATAAAGTTCAGTACATCTAGCAGAATCACACCTCCTAGTAGTTAAGTTAGGTTAAGATCAACCCCTTATGGGCATACAACCCCCATACGGGTGCAGCTAGCTGCTGGCCACTGGCGCTGAAGTAACACCGCCCGGCTAAACAGCAGTTTTTAGAGTAGAAAATTGCATACTTAAGCTAGGGATGTGACTTATTTAATGTAATGTTAAAAAGAGAAATATATGATGATGATGAGTGTGTCCAAGTTGATCAGAAGTTTACAAAATTCATAGAAATCCTCGAGCCATCATTTCTTGATACCTTCCCTACAAAAAGTATTCCCATTCGAAGTGATCAACCTGGCAACTCATCCTGGTTTGGGGGCAAGCTGAGGGTGATGAACTTAATTTTCTTGGTTAGTTGTGTAAACAATATAAAAATGAGGGAAATATCAGGGAATATAAGAACAGTACAAAAAAGCAATAAAAGAAGCAAAGATAGAAGCGAATGATAGGGCTATACTTTCTGCTAGGAACCCCACAAAGACTGTGGAATATTATCAAAGCTCAACCAAAGAGAGGCTGTGAAGACCACCCTTCTTCTGAGTTGTCACCAGACAGCTTCAATGACTTTTTTCTAATATAGCTCGTAACTTAATAAAGGAGATACCGGCATATCAGGTGGATCCTCTGGGAAATTTTAAAAACATAATTCCCCCTACTTGTCAGTTTTACTGAATTGACATTTAATGAAATGAGAAACCTAAACAAGAATATTAAAAACATAACTATATATCCACTAACAAGGCTGGTCAACTTGTGCTTTCGGGAAAACACCTTCCCAGATATACTGAAAGGGGCAATGGATATACCAATTTTCAAAAAGGGTGACAAAAAAGATCAAATTACAGACCAATTAGTTTGTTACCGATAATTTCAAATATTGTTGAGAAGTGCATGGCCATACGAATGGTGAATTTTTTGAAGGATAATGGCTGTTTTGCGGATGGTCAGTTTGGATTTCGTAAGAAGAGAAACATTGTGTTGGAAATTTTGGATCTGGTGGACAAGATTCTTGATTTCTTTGAGGGTATGGAATATACAGCTGTCCTTTTTTGTGATCTGAGAAAAATCTGTGTCAGCCACTGTCTTCGACTACAAAAGCTTACATATTACAGTTTTACAAATAATAGTGTGTCTCTTTTAAAATCTTATTTACATAATAGGACCCAAGTTGTGAGGGGGGGGGGGGGACTAAATATCGGGGTTCCCCAAGCCTCATATTTTTCTTGATTTACACCAATGATCTCCCCTTTGGTGATAGGAGGGCTACATATACATGCTATTCCACATTTAAAAAAAAAAGCGAGGAAAGCCACAAATATGGCCCTGTTCAGTCCTCATTGAAGATTCCTGTACTAATAATTAATAGTCATTAATAAATAAAACAAATATTAGTTACAATAATTTTATTGTAATTTATTTAATATATATTCTATAATAAAACAATCTTTTGCTTTTCTATAATACAAAAATTATAATATAAATACAATAAAAACTATTATTGTTTTGGTACATTGCCTTTTTGATTAAAGATCATTTGTATACATAGTCCACAATATGATTTTTTAATTGGAATCAAAATACTGTTTAGACTAAAAAAAATTATTTTCTAGATTACCGATCAAAATATCGCGTGTGGACTAAAATGTGTTTCCATACAAATTAATGAAATAAAAAAGCCTTTCAGGCTTTTACAGCAGGTCATTTAATACTAAGAGATATATAAAAACTGTAATGTTTATTTTGTATATCCATGTTAAAATTGAAAACATCGGTTTTGAATAGGAGGTTCATCCCTTGAAGATGTTGTCCTGAAAAGCTTCAAACATAAAAACATGATACTAAGAGCTTGCTGATGTTGCCATCAGTAGGGATAAAACTTTTAATGCGACAAAGCAGATTTTTCACCTTTTATTGGATGAATCTCATAATTTCGGTTTCAAATTTAACTCTGGATGTGCTGAACACATGCGTGGATACGGATATTGAAGATAAAGCGGTAAAAGTCAGGCGACATTGAAATTATTTAAGAAAATGCCATTTAAGAGTAGGTACTTCCTTAACACACACTTTACTCTGTTATTTGTATTAAATATATTAATCACAATTTTATAACGAAATAGCAGCTTGTTATCCACTTGATAATTGATATATGCATAAAATTTGCAAGAAAAAATAACCTTACGATTTTAACATAATTTCTTGTATGTCTATTGAAAATACGGTTTTAAATCAAAGATGTCTGCAAACAATTCACGTTTGGCATGGTCTAATGCTGAGTTTTTTTACATTATTATAGTTGGCCCTCCTCTTAAGCCTGGGCGACCTGTTCTCAATGATTTTATACAAAAGCAAAGGTCATTTCTAACTTCATATCTTCGAGAATATAGTAACGTATCATTTATACCTTTTATAATCTTCGACTACGACCATCTCAATCTCAATTATGAAACAAAGTTAGAACTAATGAAATATATATGTTTAAATTGCATTAAGGGTATAAGCAGGATCGACATAGTTTGTAAGCATCAAAATATGTTTCCCATCCGGACATCAACTAATCAGCTTAGTTCAACTTTTAGGACGGGAAATTTCCGATGGAAGCCTCAGCATCCCAACAGAGTCTAACAACTGACGATACCTTTGCGGAAAGATTAACTTTTTACTATCAAAATGTTAGGGGACTTCGTACAAAAACGAAAATGTTGCTGGCTACTCGCAACAGCAATTATGACTGTATAGTGTTTACGGAATCTTGGTTATCTGGTGATATTTTGAGCTCTGAACTTTTTGACAACTATCAGGTGTTTCGTCAGGACAGAGATTATGTTGCACTGAATTGTAAGAGAGGTGGTGGAACTTTGATAGCCTATTGCCTTTCTCTCCATTTTTGACTGTAGGCAGCTACAAAGTAGTAGTAGCGTATCCTTTGAGTATCTATGGGTTCAAGTAAGGTTGCGGGACGAGACGCTCATAATTTGAGCAGTTTATATCCCTCCTAACTCACCTCAACAAACATATCAGGATCTTGCGAAGAATCTTCGAAATAACCACAAAAATGCCAAATTCATCATATTCGGAGACTTTAACCTACCTGACATTACATGGAAGCTTGACGAAGGACACCTGACGCCATCTGGAGGCAGCAGTAGCAGTTCCTCGGCGGAGATTTTAATTGATAATATTTATTATCTCGAAATTAATGATGTCACTAACTGCAGCGGCACACTTCTGGATTTGGTATTGTCTGATGAATTTCAGTTTGTGCAAGTAACAAAATGTAATGATCCTCTTAACAAAATAGACTTTTATCACCCCCCCTTTGCAAGTATCTATAAGGCCCGGAATAACTCCTTGTTGGGATAGGAAGGCTGAAATTAGGGTATTTACATTCGACAAAGCCGACTACGTAGCACTTAACAACTATTTCTCTGCTGTCAACTGGGATTTCCTACAGTCTAATGAAGATGTTAATTTTCTTCTCCGGAGATTTTACGATGTTGTTTTTGATGGTATTGATAAATTTGTTCCTTCAAAGAAGACAAATTTCCTAAATGGTACAGCCGGGAACTCAAGAATATTATTAGCTTTAAGAACAAATACTCTATAAGAAATACAAGCAATCTGGTTTACAATCTGACTATGAGGTATTCTGAAGTTCGAAAGGAAAGTAAATGCCTCATTGTTCTTTTGTTAATTCCCTTAAGAAACATCAAATAATTCCGAAAACCATGGAGTATAATGGTGTCACAAAAGATACACCTGAATCTATTGTAGAAGCTTTCACCCAATATTTTGAATCATGCTATACTGATCATCCAAACAGCAGTGCGTCATTGGAACACCTTACTCACTTGGAAGCTA
Source organism: Pissodes strobi (assembly GCA_016904865.1). NCBI lineage: Eukaryota > Metazoa > Arthropoda > Insecta > Coleoptera > Curculionidae > Pissodes > Pissodes strobi. The sequence goes on along the minus strand of MU185412.1, from coordinate 16,696 downwards.
CACTTACATTTCATAGATTTACTGAAAAAGCGATTATGGATAAAATTAACAAGGGCTCAGGACCGGACGGCATTGTTAGGAGGGCCTTTATGTACTCTTTCAAGGGTCTTTTGATGCAGCCTGTTTTCCGAAACAGTGGAAAAGGCCTAGTTTTAAATCAGGTTCGAAAACCGATATTGGAAATTACAGGGGGATTTCCTCGATATCCAATTAACCCAAAATATTTGAATTCATAATAACTGATGATATGTTTCAAACATTCAAACAACTGCTGGGTCCTGAACAACATAGTTTTTTTAAGGGGCGGTCGAACACCAACAATTTAGCCTTGTTTATTGCCGACCATCCTGGCTGTGATGACCTTGTTCACTGCTGCTTTAAACAGTGCTGTGGTTGTTTTTGAATACTATGTCCTTAGGTTCTTGAGCCATGATATCCTTCTTCCGGGCCCTCTCCTTCCAAACACTTTTCCTTGGAGGATGAATTTTAAGAGTTTGTATTTGGAGTAATTTCTCGAGATATTCCAGTTTCTTTCTCTTAATCGTGTTCATCACCTCTTTTTCCTTCTTCATTCTTTCCAGTACTGTTTCGTTGGTCATTCTATCTACCCATGATATTCTAAGATTTCTAAGGATCCCTCTGTAGAGCCACATCTCGAAGGCCTCGAGTTTCTTTTGTGTTGCTTCGGTCAATGTCCAGGATTCCATGCCATAGTATAATATGGAGAACACATAGCAGCGCAGGATTTTTACTTTGATATCTAATTTGAGGCTGTGGCTTTTGAAGAGCTTAGACATTTTGATGAAGGCATCTCTTGCTTTTTCTATTCTACATCTGATTTCTTGTGAGTGGTCCCACTGTTCGCTTACTAAGATTCCCAGGTAGACAAAGTTGGATACCCGTTCTACTGGTATATTTTTAATAAATATTTGGCAGTTTTCTTTCTTCTCTTTACTTACGACCATAAATTTTGTTTTGTCGATGTTCATTTTTAGTCCATATCGTTCACTTACTTCATTAACTTGTTGTAGACCGTCTATACTATCTTCAAATATGACGGTATCATCTGCATAGCGGATATTATTTAGTCGTTCACCGTTTACAAGAATTCCATTCTCATCGTTTTCTAGAGCTTCTCTAAATATCTCTTCTGAATACTGATTGAATATCAGAGGGGAGATGATACACCCTTGTCGTACGCCATGCAGAATGTTAACTGCCTCTCTCATCTCCAGCGTTGATTTTTATGGTGGCTGTCTGGTTCCAGTACAAGTTTTGTATAATTCTGAGATCTTTATCATCCATTCCGGTGTCTTTCAGTACTTTTATCATCGTCTGGTGTTGGATTTTGTCAAACGCCTTTTGGTAGTCTACGAAGCAGGTATAAATGTCGCAATTCATGTCCCTACATCGTTGGAATAATATAATGTATACTGAACAGAGCTTCTTTTGTTACCACTCATTTCATGAAGCCAAATTGTGTGTCTGCTACTCTCTCTTCGCATATCTTGTATATTCTGCGATGGATAACCTTAAGGAAAAGCTTGAGTAAATGGCTCATTAAGCTTATGGTTCTATATTCTCCGCATTTCTTTGCCCCTTGTTTCTTGCAGCAATATAAATTCAGAAATGAGCCATTCTTTCGGGATATTGCCGGTGTCATAGATATTATTAAATATTTTGCAGACCATTTTTTATTGATTCTTCATCTAAAAGCTTATATCCCGTCCGGTCCTGGAGCTTTGCCTTCTCTCAACGATTTTATGGCTGCTTCTATTTCACTTGTTAGTATTGGTGGTCCAGTTTCGGTTGATAAGGAAGGGGGATCTCCTCTCTCATCGATGAACAAATTCTCTATGTATTGTTTTCAAGTGTCTTTAATACTTCCTTGGTCCACAATAAGTTCTCCGTTGTCATTGACTAGTTTTCCTACTGTTCTCTTTTTGTATTTACCAGTTATTTCTCTCACTCTTTTATGTACATTGAAGTCATCAAATCTCTGTTGCAGTGTTTCTATTTCATCGCATTTTTCTTCCATTTCTTTCTGCTTGGCTTCTCTGATCTTTCTTTGTATTTCACGGTGTATGTCCCTGTATGCGGTTATGTTATTTTTTTCTCCTCTCTTCCATCATCTGTAGTATTTCCTCTCTCATCCACGTCTTGTTTTGTCTTCCTTCATTCTTCAGAAATTTGTCTTTGATCCCCTCTACCACTTTGTTAAGGGAATGTATTGTCTCTTCCGTGTTTCCGGCTTTTCCTCGATTTCTCTACAGTTTTCATTCAGAGCTTTACTTATTTTGTCCTTCAGTATTCTGTCTTTCAATTTTCTGATATCCTGTTTCTTAGGAATTTTTCGTTGTATTTTCTTATACCTGGTTTTGTATTCTCCCACTGGAGGGATGTGATCGGACTGAATGTCAGCGCCTGGATAGGTTTTTACACTTGTGAAGTTGTTTCTATATCTTGCGTTTACTAGGATATAATCTATTTGATTTCTTATGATGACGTCTTCACCATTATCTCTAGGCGACTTCCACGTATACAGGCGTTTAGGTGGGAGTTTGAAAGAGGTGTTCCGAACAATTAAGTTGCAAACATGCTTAGAGTTTCTCCTCTGTCGTTTCTCTCTCCGAGCCCGTGTGGTCGAACATGATGTTCTTCCCTTACTTTACCTATTTTTTGCATTGAAATCTCCCATCAATATAAGAAGTTCATGTTTCGGTAGGTCCTCTATGGTACTGTGAATCTGATCGTAGAATTCCTGTATTTCATCACTATGATCGGTTGTAGGTGCGTAGACTTGAATGATATTAGTGTTCACTGGTGAAGCGTTGATTTGTATGAGCAGGATTCTGTCGTTTACTGGGACAAAATTACGTACGTGGTTTACTACACTTTTGTGCACAAGCATTCCCCATTCATGGATCCTGAATAGTAGTCTCTGTGTCCATCTACGTCGTAGTAGCTTGAGTCGGGCCATCTCATTTCACTTACACCCATTATGCTGATTTTCATACGCTCCATCTCCTTTAGCGCACATTGAATTTTTCCAGCTTGAGCCATTGTTCTCACATTCCATGTGCATATTTTCTTAATTTGGTTTGTGTTGGTCTTGGTGTGATTCGATTCATGTTTCTGTTCATAACCGCTCCCCCCGGAGATCCGATCGGGGAGCTTATTACTCCGGACTTGTGATATGATCTGAACATCCACGATGATCTGTACTGGGGAAAATCAATAGTATCTTTAATGCAGTGGTTTTCCCTTGCCTTCTGCAGCCTCCTGCCGTTGGTCGTATTGGTTCATCCACCTTTTGAACCGATTTCTCAGTCCAAGGACCAGAGATGGGCCTACCTCTTAACTGCTCCTCCACCCGAAGCTGTTGGCTATTAAGTTCCAAGATTACCTCATTCATAATATAGAGAAGGGATCTCAAATTGATGTGATCTATACCGATATTTCTAAAGCATTTGATAGTGTTTGTCATACCCTGTTGTTGGAGAAGCTGAGAGTATATGGAATGGAAGGCTGTTACTTGAACTTTATTGGGTCCTACCTGACTGATCGGAGGCAATATGTGGACAATCCAGAGAAATTGTGGTCAAGTCTGGAGTACCCCAAGGATCACACTTGGACCCAATTTTATTCTTGTTTTTTATTAACGATAAAACTTTCAATTTTAAGAGGTGCAAATGTCTTTTGTACGCAGACGATCTTCAGTTCTTTTACGTAATTAACTCTGCCAAGGATTGTGAGGTGATCCAGTCTGAGATAAATGAGCTGATCCTCTGGTGTAGGGGAAATTACCTAAACCTCAACGTAGATAAGTGTAAGATTGTGAGATTTATGAGAAATATGCGACTTGGGAAGTACCTTTGATCAGGAAGTATCATTTAATGAACACATTTCCAATATTATCCGTAAAAGTTATAGAATGCAAGGCTTTTTGCGAAGAAGTTGTAACCACATATGTGATGTTTATACCATAAAATGTCTCTACAACTCCTTTATTCACAGTATTTTAGAATACAACAGTGTAGTGTGGTCACTATTGTACCAGTGTCACGCAAATCGTCAAGAAACAGTACAAAACAAATTTATTAAATTTCTTTTATATAAGCAAGGATTTCCATACGATAATTTAGCTTATAACACTAGAATCCAGCTGGTTGGAATAGACACTCTTAAAAATCGTCGAAGGAATGCTATGGTGTTGTTCTTACATAAAATTGTTAATAGTAAAATAGACTGCGCCGAGTTACTAAACAATATTGACTTTCGCATTCCACAAAGACATACGTGAAGTAGACAGCTATTCCAAGAAATGCCTCATCGAACTAACTGTGGCGTTCAGAGCTGTGTTGGAAGATTGATGAGAAATTACAACTCACATTTCTCAGACTCCGACCTCTTTCATCACTCATTCGAGACTTTTAAGAAGAATATTTTAAACTCTTAATTTTATTTTACGTTTAAGTACCTTTTTTTGTCATTTTATGTGAATTTCTTGTTTTTGTGATTGTACCATTTGGAGAGAGTTCTCTGTAGTGTATGTATATATAAATAAAAAATAAAAACATTATTAAATAGCCTTTTGGAGCCTTGTCAGAAAGTTACATGCATTTAGTTTTCATAAATTCATTAATATTCATATTGCAATAAATAGAACTTTAATTTCATGTCAGTTAGTATGTACAAGTACATAAAAGATAAATATTTTTTGGCACATTTTGAAGACAATTAAATAATCTGAGAAAAACGTGATACCAATAAGATTCACCAACGTAATTTTACTAGGTACACACAAAATTAAAAATGCAATAACACTAAAATTATTACACATATTTGCTTGATAAAATTGCTTATTCTTGCATTTAATGCGGAAAATTGTATGTTTCTTATAATTAATAGGTTTGCTCCATCAGAAATGTTGGAAACTGTTTGAAGCGTTTTAGCAAAACACTGCTAGCAAGGTTTAACATGTTTTATGCGTCATAAGGAACTTTGAAATATGTGTCGAGCAGTTTCCAACATTTTTTACATGCTGCTGGAACAATATTACAGCGGAATATTCAAAGCCGTAACGATCTATGAACAATATTAACGCTTTGCTCTAATTTACTATGCTAATGGACAATTTAGTAAAACTAAATGAACGTATCTTAAAAATATAATAAAGTGTACTATAGTCTCACGCTCATAAACTCCCTCGGGTTTTTGTTGAACAACTCTATCACTGCAAGAAATGTATAAGTACAGAGAAGGGCAACAAAAATACCAAGTGCGCTCCGAAATTAGTTCCATGAAGAACGTGTATTTGCACTCTTGCTGACTAAACGTACGTTTCTTTGTTTGTATAGTAGTTTAATGGTTCTGTATATGCTTTTTAGTAATATATTGACTTAATTTTCACTGGGCCAGGGTATATTTTGATGAGATTGTTGTTAGTTAAAATGTGCTTGCCAGAAAGAACGATAATAGTATAGGAAAATGAAAAAATAAGTAAATGGAACTCTTTGCCAAAGGTATAGTGTATTCAGCTAGTCGATAATGGTTCAAAAACAGACTACAGTGATTCATTAAGGAACAAGACAGCTACAGCCGAACTGACGCCGACCGATGCTTGGATTACTAGGCTTATTCATACAATAATGATATTAACTGAAGAATATAAATCGCATTTCCTTAGAAAATGTTAGTTCACTCACAGATGAGTCTCAACTTGTCTTCATTTCATATTAACTACTTTTTGAGTGACTTTGAGGAAATATTCAGCATTTTTAACATTGAGATACCTACACGAGAAACAACCACAAATTAGCAATACAGCTGGTAATGTTTCTTTCTCCTAGAGAGCTTAGTATCTGCTAACACCTATTCCAAAAAATTTATTAATATATCGAAATCACAGGTGATAAATTTACGTCTTATAAGTAGAATTGTACACCAAAAACCGAGCTGTACACACAAATTCAAATACCTATTTATAAATATACAATTTTTACATAAAGATACACGAGAAAATACCACAGATCAATCATAAAAAGTCCATGTCGAGTGCATTGTACAGGGCAGCTATTTCGCTATGGCTGGTGATACGCCAAAAAGGGAAATTCAGCGTTTTGGCAGCCGCTTCTTCGTCTTGCCCGTCGCCTATAACTACGTATGTGCACTTCCTCCCGAACCTGGTGACGATTCGTTCGAAGCAACTTTCTTTACCTGAAAAGAAAGCAACTCTATTAAACAAATATAAAGTAAACACTTACTTGTGTATTTATTACTATTTATACAAAAGCACGAGCTAGGTGGTGTTAGAGCTTATTCAAATTCAGATTCAACTGCAGAATGTTATAGCTATAGATCCGTATAATAAGCATTTGTAATAATATCATATAAAATAGGATTTATTAAGGAATATTAATATTAAGAAATATACATCCTACTAGGAAAAAATATACATCCTAATATACTGTTATTAATTTTCTGAAGATGAGCTCTTCTCATCGTAAAATCCAGATAATTATAAGCATATATACTTCGAGCATCTACTGGTGATCCCAGAACTCGAGGTGGTTGATTGCTGCCAGGAAGAAGTTGCAATGCCAAAGACTAAATGTTAATGCTACAACTGTTGAACAGGTTCATGTATATTTTAAGAGTAAGTCATCTGAATTTGTATTGGGCTCTACCCGCCACCTAAGTCTGATGTAAATTTGTTTGTTGATGTATGTCATGCAATTGAATTAACTTTTAGTATGTATCCTAAATGTAACCTAGTGCTATAGGGCGAATTTAATTTACCGCTGGTTAAATGGATTAATGATGAGTTTGGTCTAACCATTGAGTGTGGAGGAAATTCTCCAGCTAATGAATTAATAGAATGTTTAAATTATTACAATTTAAGTCAACTGAATACCATCAAGAATAGCAGGAATGTTCTGCTTGACTTGGTGTTTTCAAATTTGGGCATTGTTGAGATTGACGAGGCCACTGATATGATTTGGAGCAGTAGTATTCACCACACAGCTATATCTATAAGAATCAGCCATGGTATAGAGTGCAATCGTTCAAAGTATGAGGAATACTTTTTTAATTTCAGAAATGGCAATTACATTTTAATGAATGATCATCTGGCCAGTGTTAATTGGCATTTAATGAGTGATTTGACTGTGGGCCAGTCCTTTTCATTCTATTTATATCTGATGTAGACAGGGCTATTGCTCACAGCTCATTTTTATCATTTGCAGATGACCTTAAACTTTATCGTCAAATCTCATCTCTAGAGGACGCACAACTATTGCAAGATGATATTGATTCTTTTAATGCATGGTGTGGCTTGAATAAAATGGACCTCAATATCGCTAAATGAGTATACTTATGACGAGATGAGGGCTTCCTTGAATGTACAGATAATGCAGAGCAGGCGATTTCAAGTGGATCTTTGGTTTCTTTACAAACTCTTAAGAGGGTTAATTGATTGCCCTGGCATTTTCAGTGGCATTTCTTTAAGAGCAGGAGAAAGGAGGACGAGAGGTTCTGAATTGTTTAGTGAGCCCTTTCGTATGGGCATTTTTCCTAAGAACCTAAAATTATCCGTAGCTAAACCAATATATATATAAAAGGAGATTCAACACTTCCAGAAAACTATCGTCCTATCAGTTTGCTGCCGACTTTTTCCAAAACATTCGAGAAAGCTATGTACACCCGTTTGACGAGTTTCTTTTCTGCACATAAAATTATAAATCCTAGTCAACACGACGGGTTTTTAGCTGGAAAGTCGATAGAGACTGCTGTGCACGATGTCGTGAATGAGATTGTTGCCTGCTTTGAGAGTGGACATACAGCTCTAGACTCATTTTTAGATCTATCAAAGGCTTTTGATTGCATATCTCTTCTTAAGTCTTATCTTTCAGGGCATAGTCAAAATCAAAGAATATTCTACTACGATGTCTTTGCTCAATATGTTTCCTACAATTGCAATCTCAATAAGTGGCCAGTTGCGTATGGTGTACCACAATATTGGGTTCACTATTATTTTTAATTTATTCAAAACAATTCAAAGTTAATACTTTGTATATCATCATGGCGGGTGGTGATAACGAAACCATATCGCTCCGGCTAAAGTGAAGTTTGAATGCTGTAAAACGCAAGTAGTGAGTTACGCGGTATGCGTGGAATGTTATGTGCGGTAAGAGATTTCGCTGGGAAAATTAAAATATCGATGAAACCCGGCTTTATTGCGGCAATCATAATTGTGACACAACCTCAAATACTGTTGTAAACAAGAAAACTAATTCCGCTGAGCAAATTGCTGAAATTGAGAGTCTTAGACAACTGCTCTCTCAAAAGAAGAACGAAATGAGACTCTTAAAAGAGAAATCGTCCAATCGGGAGGGAAAAATCAATGCCCTAGAAATTCAAGTGCAAACAAATTCTACGCCTGAAGGTCAAACAAGGTCGCCGTCTTCGGCAACAGAAGTAGAAAACAAGTACTTAAAACTACTTTTAGATGAATGTAAGGCAGATTTGTCATTCATATCCAGTGATACCGATGGAGAAACACAGCAATTCTCCGTCTCGCAAGAGAGCATGTAACAAAACTCACCAAATGTTGTCCTGTCTTAACTGTCAATCCGACCTCACGTAAAGCTGCACCCATTACGAAGGGCCATCTATGTGAGGCTATTAAGAACGCAGAGGAAGCACTTAATAACAATATTCCTCGGAATGATGGTTTCATTCTAGTTAATAACAAGAAACCAAAGAAAAGGACCAAGGTTTTGATTGGTGACATGGACTCTACTGAGAACAATAAATTAAGAGGGGCTCGACAAATATCCTTTTATGTGTATAAATTATATCTTAACACAACAGTTGAAGAAATTACTGATTACCTGAAACCAATGTTTCCTGAAGTTGAATGTGAGAAAATGAACTCGAAGTTTCCAAAATACTATTCATCCTACAAGATCTCCATTTCTGAGTCAAATCTAAATAGAGCAATGGAACCAAACATATGGCCAAAAGAAGTATGCATTAATAGGTTTTTTCATCGACTAGCAGCCAAAACCCATTCAACTTAGTGATTCCAAGCGAGCTTCTAAGTACAGATGATGCAGGCTGCTCTACGGCTGGATTCAATATGGTATCAAATAACAAGGAGGCCCTTTTGGTTTTACACCAGAATATCCAATCATTTAGGAACAAAACACTGGAACTGGAGTGTTTAATTAATGGCATTGTTGGTAGGCCAAGCATTCTACTACTAACTGAACACTGGATGAAGCAAGAGGATGAATCTTGTGTAAAAATTCAAGGTTACAGAATGGTCTCCTGCTATTCACGACCTACTATGGAACATGGAGGAGCTTGTATCTATGCAGATACCAACATGGACCTCACTGATGTGGACGGAATACGCCAGAAGAGTATTGAAGGTGTTGTCGAGTGTGCTTGTGCAGTGGATTGTAAGATAAAACTGGCTGTCCTATGTGTTTATCGGAGAGGCGTGGGCTCTTTTCAGGACTTTGTGGAAAAAATGGAAACAGTGCTTAATATCCTTGTTGACTCTTTTGTTGCCTATAAGATTGTTATTGGAGGCGACTTCAACATAGATTTGTTTGATAAAAGTGAGCAAGCTAAACAATTTCTGGATGTAATTCATGGTTTTAATTTCCATCAGTGTATTTTTGAGGCCACTAGGGTAACAACCTCCTCAGCAACACTAATAGATAATATATTTTTTAACTCGGACAGTGGGTTTAGGAGCTATGTTCTAAATACTGCTCTTTCAGTTCATTAAAATCATTAAATTGACTGGAAAAAGAGCTCATTTTAAAGTAGTGTTTGGTGTCCTTCTGTGTGGAAAAATGTGGGGATTCTAGTGAGTAACATCATTTTCTTCTAACACGTGAAAATTAGTGCGAAAACTCATAAATCAGTGCATATCTGGTACAGAAAGAAATTCAAATTTAATTTAGTGTAAAAAAGGGCTTGGAGAAAAAAGGTTTGAACACATTAAATATGTATCGCTTATAATTCTTATCAGTTACCAGGATTATACGTTTTTTATTGGAGTCTCAAGGAAATACTTTAAAATTGAAGAGACTAATAAAATACATTAGAATCGACGAGACTACTAGGGCATCTTTATGGATTTTATTTGTTCGCGACTTTTTTTTTTCGGTAGTGGACAGATCCGTACTTTTATTTTAAGAGTATCTCTGCGACATTATCTGCCTGTTTCTTCCCTGGGTTAATAACGACTTTGTGGGAAGTTGTGCTACACGTATATTGTTTCTTGGATCAACCCAATGATGTCTACGCTGACTTGCTCGAAGTGTCAAATAAAATGTGTGTTTAAGCCCAGGCCAAAAGAGGATGAACTCTTTGGTTGCACATGCGATTCCTGCTCAGTTTGTCTTTGCAAAAACTGCGCGGCAATAAATACCACCGAAGCTCATGCTATCTCATTGTCTCAGAGATCTTTGCTGTTTTATTGCGGAAATTGTAGGGCTAATCTTAAGGAGAGTTCCAAGATTCTCGATAGAACAAAAGAGGAACTAAGAATGAAAGATGAAAGTATTTCCAAGCTTGAATGTAAATTGAAAGAGAAAACTAAGGAACTTGAAGAACGAATAACTAAGCTTACATCCGAGAACATTGAAAAGCACCATCATAATATATCCAAATTACGAAAGCTAACCCACGATTTTGATGATAACAGAAATATAAATTACGACGAAGAAATGCAAAAACAAGAAGTGGAAATTTTAAAACTTAAAAATGAAATTGTAATATTGCAGGGAAAAAATCAGGCATTGTTATCCGAAATAGAAGGGGTCAGTGATCACGCTAAAAAGTTAACTGCTGAGTTGTCTGAATTAACTAGCATAAAAAACAATATGCTGGTGAGTTTGGAAACTTTAACAAAGGAGAATGAGTTGTATGTTTCTGAATTGAAGAGACTAAATTACGATTTATTTTCTATAAGAGAAACGATAAACCAAGCACAGACTCTCCCTACTGACATGAATGATACAACTGATGTAATTATTAGTGATGATCGTGTGCCTTCAATAAACTGTTATGCGAGGCCAACGTCAAATAGTGGTCTTATGAAAACTATAGAAACTGCTAATAGAAAATCACACAGCAACCGAAAGCCTCAAATGTTAATTTTTGGAAATCGACCTTATGTTATGGGTACAGCGCTGATGTTTAAGAAATATCTTTATAGTAGGTTTGATATAAATTGTCAGTATGAAACAGGATTGCTCTTAGAGGAATTAACTGCTAGATATCTGCACCTCTCTAAAAACTTTGGCGAGAACGATTATATTGTTATTTTTGTTGGAAGGGAGAATGCACTCGCAGGGAAAAACATTGACACAGGGTGTTTGGAACAAATTGCCCGCGTCGCTGGTACTACAAATATGGTTATAATTGGACCTACATATGAATACAATAGACCCATTCTCAATGATTTTATTTATGACATTAACTTATCCATAAAGAAACGCATGCATACAGCCAACAGGAAATCATTGATTCTTAATCTCATCAGTACTAGTTACTTTGATAAAATGAAATTGGTTGCTAATCTCTGCAGTGATATTCTCGGTCAAGCTGAACATGATAGTATGACGAGTGAGGAGTCTCCTGTGGAGGAGAATATCGCTTTGCTACCGTCTAATAAAAATGGTGACTGCGTTGTCTCCGCAACAACTACAGCACAGCAGCCGCATACCCATTCAAATCAGACTTTTACGCAACCTCAAGATCTTCCACCGAAACTATAGCGAATATGTTTGTTTATTATCAAAATATCAGAGGGCTTCGGACAAAGACTACGCAATTTTATAACGAGGTTTTAAATTCTAATTACGACGTTGTCGTCTTAAGCGAGACGTGGTTAAACGACGGAATAACAAGTGAAGAAGTATTTCCTAGCAGTTACGTAGTTTATAGAAAGGATAGAGATCCTGAAAGAAGTGGCAAACGACGTGGAGGAGGCGTCTTGATTGCTGTGAAGGGTGCGTTGCGCTCCACCGTTTATGATATGCCAGTTAATTCTGTTGAGGAGCTTTGGGTCGGTGTGACTTTCAGTGACAGACATTTCATATTCTCTGCAGTTTATATACCACCAATGTCTCCGGTGAGTGTATATGAAGATCATGTGACTAGTGTCGCCTCTATGAGTGATAATTTTCCCAAATCTTTTATGATACTTGTTGGAGATTACAACTTGCCTAATTTTGTAAAATCTATTATACCCGTTGACACTAAGGACAATCCATTTGTAGATGATAAGTCGCATTACCTAAGTGTATTGAATAGTGATTCTAATAATGTTTTAATTTCTAACAATGATTGTGAAAAAACCTTATACGATTATTGTTGTTTGTATGATCTAGTACAGCTTAATGGGATTGCCAATTTTAATAATACTCTGTTGGATTTAGTTTTTTCTAATTTTCTGGCAATGTCTATTACCGAGTGTGATGTGCCTTTGAGTGTTGTTGACGCTCATCATCCTCCATTAGATATAAGAATTAACCAGAAAACCTTAGTCGATGCAGACACTGACATTCTGATCGAGAACTATAATTATTATCGAGCCGATTATGACTCACTTAACGACTACTTTGAGAGCATTGACTGGGGTGTTCTGAGTTTGTGTGGGCAAAATATCGATTTAGCTGTCGAAATGTTTTACTCTTTAATTTATACCGCCATTGATGTATATGTCCCAAAAAAAACTACAAGCACATTAAAATATCCATCTTATTTCTCTAAGAAAACTATTGATTTGATCTCCAAAAAGAATACTGCTTTTAATAGGTACAAAAGAACTAAGTTACCAACTGACGAGACTATTTACAAACAACTGAGAAAAGACTCTAAGATTTGCATTAATGCTGACTACAATGAGTTTATAAATACTGCACAGTTCAATATTTTAAAAAACGTGAAATCCCTGTGGAAGTACATTAGATCAAAGCGCGATGTTGTTGGGTATCCAAGAGAGATGAAGTATAATGATGTCCTTTCTGGTAACCCCAAAGAGTTGGTTAATTTGTTTTCTGCTTTCTTTCAGTCAGTTTATGTTCAGCACAATGGTGCCCAATCCAACACACAGATGCCTATTCTTAACGATATAAATCTTGGCACAATTACCGTTAACAGTGACATTGTTTTTAATCAGCTCATCGATCTGGATATTAACAAGGGTGCTGGTCCGGACATGATACCACCAATATTCCTTTACAACTGTAGCCCTACCCTAACGTTGCCTCTTACTTACATTTATAAGTTGTCACTTGGCACTGGGGTTTTTCCAACATCATGGAAATTTGCCACTGTTACAGCGCTTTTTAAGGGTGGCAATCGAAGCGATCTAACCAATTATCGACCAATATCTGGACTAAGCTGTGCAGCCAAGGTTTTAGAGAAGATAGTCACTGAGGCTATATTTGGTGCCTTTCAGAGTACGATCTCGATTCACCAACATGGCTTTTATGCAGGTAGATCGTGTCAGACTAATCTAAGTTTATTCTCAAATTTTTTGGCATCTGCTCTTGATGCTGGCTTACAAGTTGACACGATTTATTTCGACTTTCAGAAAGCATTTGACCGCGTTAGTCATCAGATACTGCTCCGCAAGTTGGAGGCCTATGGAGTCCGCCCACCACTGCTTACCTGGCTCCAAAGTTATCTCGAAAATCGTGAGCAAGTCGTAAAGTTGGGCGACCTTATGTCTGAGAAGATTAGCGCTTACTCTGGAGTACCACAAGGCTCCCATTTGGCACCAGTTTTATTTTTGTTATTTATTAACGACCTTAGTGATGTCTTCACACATTGCCATTTTCTTTTTTTTGCCGATGACTTGAAAATTTACCGTATAATCAACAGCAATGATGACAGTCATCTTCTGCAGTCGAACATCTTGAGTTTAAACTTGTGGTGTACTGCAAATAAAATGCAGCTTAATAACTTAAAATGTAAAGTAATCTCTTTTACCAGGAGGAAAATACCAATTTTGTATAATTATTCCATAGGAAACTGTGATATATTACGTGTAACAACAGTGAATGATCTTGGTGTTTTGTTCGACGGCGAGTTGAGGTTTGTACACCACATTGACTGGATAGTTTCCAAGGCATTTCGGATGGCGGGTTTTATTATGAGGCAATGTGGTGAGTTTGGGAATGTTGAAGTCTTAAAATCATTGTACTATTCTCTAGTCAGGAGCCACCTTGACTACTGTTGCATTGTATGGTCTCCCATTTATAGAACTCATGTTGTTAGAATTGAACGGGTTCAAATAAAGTTTGTCAATTTTTTACTATTTAAACTCAGAATCGACAAGACTATACTCCCACACAATGAACGTTTACATATTTTAAGTCTCGAATCACTAGAAAGACGCAGAGTCAAACTCACTCTTTCTTTCGGCCATAAAATTCTTACCAACCAAATAAATTGCCCCGATCTGCTCAGTCTACTAAATTTTAAAGTTCCTTCTCGAACAACGAGACAATTTGAAACGTTTTTATTGAACTACAGCCGGACAGATGTGGGAAAGAATAAAGTGGTCGACAGGTTTATGAATTGGTTTAATAGGTTTATTCCCCAAGACTTCAACTGCAATTGTAGCTCAATTACTTTTAGAAAAAGGGTTAACAGGTTACTTGAAAATGCCCCTGATGATCTTTTGCGATTTTAGCTTGCTTGTAGAATGATGGAATAGTGGTATTTTTTGCTATAAGTAACTTGTCCTTATATCTCCCTATTTTTGTTGTTTTGTTTTTTTTTTTAGATATGAATATGTAATAATAAATATTGTAACAGTTCGATTTTGCCAATTTTAAAATTTCATTTATATGCCGCATTTAGGCAAAAATTATGCTGTATTTTGCACTAGTCGGTTTATTAATTCTGAATTTAATAATTCGCTTGAAATTGCCTCTTTTCTCAATGTAAAATTACCTATATTTCAAGTATAGATTAGCTATATATTCGTATTAGCTTTTAGAATCGATTGTGATTATCTATTTTAGTTGATAAGCGATGTATGTACCTTATTATTAAGTTAACTTGGCTTGATTTGTCGATTTATATTTTTAAAGAATTCAGTTAGCCTGCAAATACGTTGCATTTGACTTATTGAACCATAATTTAATTTCAGTTTGAATATTCTATTACCTTTTGAGAACCCTAGGTTGATGTTCCGGAGATCGTTTTTGGACCTCTGCTTCAAATATATTTCTCGTTCGGTACAGCGGACCAGTTTTTTTGTAAGGTTTTTGCAAAAATAATAGGAATGGGCTAGGTATCGCGCGTTTTTCATTCTCGGTTTAGATTTTTGAAGGTTTATTATTTCTGTTAGAGCATTTCCTAGCCTTTCTGGAAGAATGTAATTTTAGCTCACTACTCGTGGCTTCCGCCGTCATTTATCACCATAATAAGCGAGAATTAAGGCGTTTATTTTCTTAGAATTATTCCTTGTATCGAAACACTCGTTAAGTTTTCAGCCCATGACTACTTGTGTCGCCGTATTTAATTTAAGGCAAATTGACGGAAGAGGGAAGGAGGTCTTTTTTTTTTTCTAGTTTTGTTCGCCTGGGAAACGTTTGCCAGTATAGCGAGAAATTGCACGTTTTGCGTATTGTGAAATAATACAACCCTTTTGAGGGGATTTTTCGTGCGTTTCTGTTTGTGTTTTGACACGACCGATTATTCGGGCTCTACAAGCTGTACTAGCGGCTTCCACGTTCGTCCCATAAGACCGAGACCGTCGAATCTCCTCTAATATACCCTCAAGTCCGAATCTGAGGGTTCTTCTGCTGGGCCAGAGTTTATTCGAAGGACTGCAATGTTCTTCTACTGGGCAGAAATTTACTTGATCAACCAATTCCTTCTGCTGGGCCAGTAGTTTACCTGGTGAACCAATTTCTTCTGCTGGGCTAGAACTTCTTTTGCTAGGCCAGAACTTCTTCTGCGGGGTTAGAACTTCTTCTGCTGGGTCAGAACTTCTCCTGCTGGGCCAGAACTGCTGTGGTTCCCGCACTAGAGGCCATCGACAGAGTTCGACGACGGGATTTGGGTATATGTTTTATGTTTCATTGTGTCTTATGTTTAATCTTCGCTTGCTTTTTTTGATATAAATCACACATTGAATTGAGGTAGCTCATTGATTTTAATTAATTTAATTTACATTTTTCAAATTGCTTTGATTTGTTTTCTCATTTTAAAAGATAAGTGCGGGCTGGATAACTTCATTCTTTTCATTAATTTTTCATTTCATTAATTAGTCGGCAGATATAACTGCTCTGAATGTTATCTTTTTATCATATGAATCAAGCTAACCATATTTTTAATCTGATGTGGTGCTTTTATTAACTTCTCAAGTTTTTTTTTGATCTAATCATTGTGTCCGCTCATTGCGGCATATTATCACCATCAGTGCAGCTATTAGCGCACGCATATCTAGTTGTAAGAAGCTTAGTCTGCGCCAAGTGATCACTTTGATAAGTAGTTTAGTGCATTTAGTGATAAGGCATATAGAACTGAGGTTTTCCAACTGAATTGGTCTCTGTACGTACAATCTTCATATTGTACTCAGTTTATTTTATTAATTACTTTAAATCATTTAACATTCTTTTGTCTACTCAACCACATTTTTTTTTTTTTT